>WAAF01009270.1:760915-829500 GCA_013400475.1 Tricholaema leucomelas | reverse complement strand
CAGCCTGTTCCAATGCTTGACCACTCCTGCAACAAAGAGAATTTTCCCAGTATTGACCCTAAACCTCCCCTCACATAATTTCAGGGCAATTCCTCTCATTCTGTCATCTGATGGCAGGGAGAAGAGACCAACCCCCACTTCACTATGACCTCCTTCCAGAGAGTGATAGAAAGATCTCCTCTCAGTCTTCTCCAGACTAAACCATCCCAGTTCCCTCAGCTGCTCCTCATAAAACTTGCTCTCTAAACCCTTGACCAGCTTTGTTGCCCCTCTCTGTGAAGAACCTGCAGCAACTCGATATCTTTCTTGTATGCACATGTCTATAAAAAGATAGGTATTTAAACAGGTGTAGATGCCTTGCAACTACAAGGAGGATGATAAAAAGTCTCGTTTATGCAATCATTCAATTTCTGAGACAAGAAGATGAGCCTCATCACATGAGAAAGTTGTTCATTTCCCAAGTCCAGCACACATTACATATCATGGATCTGCAGTTCTTGATCTGTAATGAAAGGACTATGGCCTTGCAAGGTAAATATTGGTGAGAAAGTAAACCCTCATCTTGTCTGAGGGTTCTGCTTAATTTTACAGCCCCATAAGTGCTATGGTCTGGAAGTCTATGTTGCTGCAATATTTATAAGGGCCTGTGGTGCTGGGAAAAGGGTCCATGGTTTTAAACCAGAGCAGGGCAGATTTACATAAGGAATTAGGAAGAAATTCTTTACTATGAGGGTGGTGAGACACTGGAACAGGTTGCCCAGAGAAGCTGTGGATGCCCCATCCCTGGAAGTGTTTAAGATGAGGCTTTGAGCAATCAGGTCTAGTGGAGGATGAACCTGCCGATGATGGGAGATTGGAACTAGATGATCTTCAAGGTCTCTTCCAACTCTCAGGTCATTCTATGATCGTATAATTTGTATGAAAAATCATACAGGACTTTCTCTGAGAGTGCATCTTGAAGCATTATAATTGTCCTATCAGATGGCCTGAAAGTCTAGTGGGAACATCTCTACAGGATGGCGCACCTAAAGGTGAAGTATTGAAGTCTTTTCAATGAGGTCTGTAACAAATGGTGCTGCTCCGTGGTCAGCACTAGGTCTGGTCCTGCTCTCTGCCCAGCAGAGAACAACCTTCTGAAATTCAACAAGGGCAAGTGTAGAGTACTCATCTAGGGAGGAAGAAGCCCCTGCACCACTGCAGGTAAGGGGTTGACTTGCTGAGAAGTAGTCCTGTGGAAAAAGACCGGGGAGTGCTGGTGGAGAAGAAGATGATTGTGAGTCAGCAAAGTGCAATTGTGGCCAAGAAGGACAATGGCGTCCTGGGGTGCATCAAGAAGAGCATGATCAGCAGTTCAGGGGAGGTTCCCCTTCCCTCCCTACTATTCCCTGGTGAGACCACATCTCACTGGGTCAAGTTCTGGGCTCCCCAGTTCAAGACAGAGAAGGAACTGCTTGAGAGGGTACAGCAAAGGGCTACAAGACAATCAGGGGACTGTAACAGCTCTTTCAAGAAGAAAGACTGAGGAATTTGGGGCTATTTAGCCTAGAGAAGACTGAGAGGGGATCTCATAAATCCTTATAAATACTTACAAAGGGTGAGTGTCAGGACAATGGGGCCAGGGTTTTTTAACTGGTGCCCAGCAACAGGACAAGAGGCAACAGGCACAAACTTAAGAAGTTCCATCTAAATAGGAGGAATTTCTTTGCTTTGAGAGGAGCAGAACACTGAAACATCCCACAGATGTGGAGTCTCCTTCTCAGGAGCCATTCAAAACCCACCTGGATGCCATCCTGTGTAACCTTCTCTAGGTGAACTTGCTCTGGCAGGGGAGTTGGAGTAGCTGATTTCCAGAGGTCCCTTCCAACTCTTACCATTCTGTGATTTTGCCAGCAATCTTATTTCCATCAGCCCTATGAAAATAGAGATATAGAAGCATTTTTTAGCTAAATGATGCCAGATTCAGAAGGCCCTAGGAACTAGCTATAAATCTAATAAGACATCTCATTTTGGCTCACCACAGAATTGTTGAATAATTTGTGTTGGAAAGAACATAAGGTCTCAAAGTCTAACCTCCTGAGCAAAGCCAGGCCAATCCTGGATGCAGACCAAGCTGCTCAGGGGTTCATTCAGTTGTGATGCTGCACACACCATAAATTTAGGCTCATATTAAGCAAATCACCCAATTCTACTCATTTGCACTAAATCCAGTGGTGGTGGGAGGGAAAGATACATTCAGTGGCCTTATCTAAGAACAATCAGTGAGAATCCATTATTTCAGATAGAACTGCCAGTGTCAAAACACCTGGCAGATAATATTAGGTGGTACAAGAGTCCTTTAAACACCCTCATATTTTCCTAATAGAGTCTTTCTCCCACTCCAGGCATTCCAAGCAATTTAAGTGGGCTCAAGGTTTAGAGTAGTCAGGCATTGGAACATGTTGCCCACAGAGATGGAGGAGTCACCATCCCTGGAGGTGTTCAACTGCATTTCTGTTCCACAGATACAACCCATCAATACACATATAAACAATGAAGTACAAAAAGTCAGACCAATATCACAAGGAACCTTTAAACAAAGTACTATGAGATTCATATTGGCTATCACAGAAAATGTCTTTACTGGAAGAGTGGTCAGGTGTTGGAACGAGTTGCTCAGGGAGACGGCAGAGCCACCGTCCCTGTAGGTGTTCACAACACATGTAGATGATTTGGGACGTGGTTTAGTGGGCATAGGTCTGTTGGGTTGATGGTTGGACTTGATGATCTTAGACTTGATAATCTTAGAAGTCTTTTCAAACCTGAAGAACTCAAGAGAGATGTTGAGGTGCTGGAATGTGTCCAGAGAAGGGCAACAAGGCTGGTGAAGGACCTGGAACACAAACCCTATGAGGAGAGGCTGAGGGTGCTGACGGTGTTTAGCCTGCAGAAGAGGAGGCTCAGGGCTGACCTCATTGCTGTCTACAACTACCTGAAAGGAGGTTGTAGCCAGGTGGGGGTTGGTCTCTTCTCCCAGGCAACCAGCAACAGGACAAGGGGACACAGCCTCAAGTTGTGCTGGGGGGAAGTATAGGCTGGATGTTAGGAGGAAGTTGTTGCCAGAGAGAGTGATTGGCATTGCAGTGGGCTGCCCAGGGAGGTGGTGGAGTCACTGTCCCTGGGGGTGCTCAGGAAAAGCCTGGATGAGGCACTTAGTGCCATGGTCTAGTTGACTGGCTAGGGCTGGGTGCTAGGTTGGACTGGATGATCTTGGAGTTCTCTTCCAACCTGGTTGATTCTATTCTAACTTGATGATTCTAAATAGCCTATTTAGAAGTAGCTACACAATTAACACTACAGTTCCACCTCTAACATCTGCATTTATATCTTCTAGGAATCCTCATACTGATAGCCATGATACTTTTTCCTGTGAACATAGAAGTAAACAGCCTCTCCGTAGAGCTGGCCCGTGTATGTTCTCCGTTACTGCAGACATCCACCAGTTCTGCACATGCTTATGGATACTCATACTGGATCATGCTGCTCATTATCTTTCTGAACATTGGTTCTATCATCATCATATATTTCTATGACCATGCAAGATATTCTAAGAAGAAAGAACAGGAAAGACCTATGGAAAATGCACCAAAAGATGTCATTCTCTTTTAAGGATACCCCTGAAAAGAGGGCTTAAAGAAAAGTGACTTGAATATGGACAGCCGTGACTGATCTCTTCCACTGAAACTGAAGATGTGTGAATAGTTCAGTTAACCAAAGAGCCTACTGTGTCTTCAAAGCTACTTGGTTTTAGCTCTGTTAGGTGTTAGTGTAATATGTATCTATTTCCATTGGTAAATGTGCTGCCTACACACCTTTTATTAGACATGGCCCAAAGTGCATGACGCCAGTACTGACCTGTTGGACACCATGCACCTCATGGCTGTGCTCAAAACACACTCCTAGAAGGGTTCCTATACCACCCCTATCACCTTTCCAAGAGGACAGCCAGAGCCTTATGCTCATAAAGTGCAGAGGGGCTTGTTCTCACCTCTGCTTTCTGGATTTTCCCCGGCTTTCCACAGGGATACACCGACTCAGCACCTATGGATGCAATTCTGCTTTGCCCTTTTAGTACAAATGGAAGAATCAGAGATAGTATTTTTGTGTATGCAATGTTGGATCTCGAGGGGCAAAAATCGCGAAAACATCAAGAACTCTGGGAATGATGAGAAATGGTCACTAAGGTATCAGTGCTTCACTTTGTCCTGCAATCCTTATTGCTGTCCCTTCCTTACTTAGGGATCTTCTCCTGCAAGGCCCTTTTGTACTACCCCCAGTGAGCACAGACCACGGACAGGATTCTTTTCATGGGCAGGAATGTGAGCACTTAGCCAAACTCACCTGTGGTTGGTCACCTTCACATGAAACCTCTTAAAAGCAACAGCACTGATGCTTTTTCCATGCTTCCTTTGCTTGCTGCTTTCCTTCATGGTTGGGTGGCAAACAGGGCAGCATGGGAATGGGCCTTGGCCCAGAGAAGACAAGAGTATGGCCTGCATAAGGCAGCATAGGAGCCCAAGTACCTGTAAATTACTCCTTTGTAGAAATATTATCAAAATACTTTTTTAGTCTATTTATAGACTCTTGATGGCTGTTGACAGCAAAGAGCAAAGCTGTACCTTGACCAGGTGTAGTAATCTGCTTTCCCATCAGCTACACAACTGTCGTTTTGCCCTGACACAAACAGTAGGCTTCATTAGTGATGATTTATGGCCAGTACCATCCCCATGACTGGTTTAATTAGTATTCATTATGCACACAAATACACATAAGTGTAGAAGTGCACAGAAGTGGAGAGCTCCATCCCTGCCAAGGGAAGGTGAGGAGACAAACAAGACCTTAGGACAACTGCCACTATGCGGAATCATGCTTAGTGCATGTGCCCAAGGAGGAGAGTACCATCCAAAACAGCAGTCAGCACCTTCTGCTCCTTCACTCCACACCACTTCAGCTAGCAGAACCATTTCTGATGTGGTTTTCCTTAAGAATGTGATTTTCAGTCATGCTCGGTAGTTGAACTATAGCACAAGAGGTGCTCTTGGACAAGAAAATAAACCATCCNTTTCCTTAAGAATGTGATTTTCAGTCATGCTCTTGGACAAGAAAATAAACCATCTGAAGAGGGCATGAGAAGATGCAGAGTCAGAGAATGACAGGGGTTGGAAGGGACCTCTGAAGATCACCTAGTCCAATCCCTCTGCTAAACTAAGGTCACTCACAGCAGCTTGCACAGAATCATGTCTAGACAGGTTTTGAAAGCCTCCAGAGAAGAAGACTCAATAACCTCTCCAGACAGCATGTTTCGGTCTTCCATCACCCTGCAGGAGGTGGGACAAAAATGGACCTATTATTTACTTCAAAAAATAAAGTTTCAGGATTAAAGTGCTCATTATGCATCTGTGCTCATTCAAAGGCATCAGATCAGAGGACTTATCCATCCTGCCTAAGCATTTGACTAAGAATATGGTGAGGGTAAAGTGAAAGTAATAAAAGAGGGATTTTTTAAGGCTAGGGCCAACACAGGTCAACAAAATAAGAGATGTTGTCTGTTCTCCACTGCTGACAAGAACCATGCCTAGAACTGCTTCTCAGTGCTGTAAACATAGCAGTCAGACTGTCAGAGCCTGTGAGCAAAGCTGGCAGAAAGCCAAACATTTGCCAGTTTTGCTTTGGCTGCAAAAATTTTCACACAGTTTCAGCATGCATCTGTCACTGTGGGGCTCAGCCAGCATCCATCACACAATGCAATTACACCGGTATCAGGCTCTTGCTCACAGAAAAATGAAGTTGTTGTAATGGAATAATACCAGAGGAGCAAGGGCTCCTGCTTTGATAAGCGGTGCCTTACCCCTGCTTGGGCATTGCTGTAGTGTTGAAGTACTAATTGCCGTAAAATAGTTGGGGGGGAAAAACCCTTTCCCCGCTTCCCTGTGCCTGTTTGAACTCAGGACTGCTAAAAATCAGGCTGGAAGTCTAAACAAACCTTCTTCCCTGCTGACACATATGGCTGCAAAGCAGAGGAGACACATGTTGCTGGAAAGTCACTCAGTGGTTAGGGACCAACTGCTCTGATATGCACTACAGATCAAAAGTCATTACAGCACTGGAAAAAAAGAAATCAACTTGAAATCACTGACTGGTTTGGGCTGGGAGGCACCATTAAATGTCCTTCTAGTCCAATCCCCCTGCATTCAGCAGGGACATCTTCAACTAGAGTGGATTGCTCAGAACCCCAAACAACCTGACCTCAAATGTTTTCAGACATGGGGCCTCTACCACCTCTCTGGTCAAAGTGGGCCACTGTCTCATCACCCTCACAGTGAAGACCTTCTTCCTTCTCTTGAGTATAAATCTCCCTCTTTTAATTTAAAATCATTACCCCTTGTCCTATCACAAGAAGCCCTGCTAAAAATTCTATCCCAGGCTATTTCATCGGCCCCTGTAAGCAGTGAAAAGCCACAAGAAGGTCTCTTGAGAGCCTTCTCCAGAATGAACAAACTTTGAGCTTGGTTTCACAGCATAGGGTTTCCAGCCCTCCCATCATAGTTGTGCCCACCTCTGTCCCCACTCCAACAGGTTCATGTCTCCGCTTACTGAGGACCCCAGAGGTGGACCCTGAACTGCAGGTGAGGCCTCAGTGGAGCAGAGCAGAGAGGCAGAATTCCCTTCCTCCACCTGCTCTCCTCATTGCCTACCAACCAGGACATGGCTGGTTCTGAGCTGAGAGAACAGGAAAAAGAGATGCAAGTTAATCCAACTTTGCACTTAGGCTTTAGAATACAAGAAAAGGGGATTGGTCAGGCTCTTGCCAACCAGGTAGCCTTTGAAATGAATGGAGCTGTGTTCAGTGCACTTATCCTCTTAATGAGGACAAACTCTGGCAGTTCACCCTTAGGTAAAAAGGAAAAAAGACTGCACTGTCAGCTTGATGCACTCTTGAAAGAAAAATCAAGCTCCCATCTTATCTAAACCTGGGGTAATTTTACACATTCATCACTTGCCAGTAGTTGAAGCATGTTGCTTCCACCAGGAGCTGCATCTGATAAGGTCAAAGGAAGGATTCAGGCTGAAAACAGCTGAAAAATGAAATCTTCTCTCCAGCATCCAGAGCCCCAGTTCCAATCTTGCTGGGGCAGGATGTGTGTGACATGCTAAGTTGCCAAGCACATCTGCTTTGAAGGTGGCTAGGAAACAGCAAAACTGGGCTGGAACTCATGCAGGGCTTCTGCTGCCTGCCTGGCTGGCTCATCATGGTGACCTTGCAAGGGCTTTTGGTGAGGAAATATGAGATCTGGTGTGAAGAGGGCTGGGAGTGTTTTTTTTGGTTCAGTTTTGGGCCCCCCACTGCAAGAAGAACATTGAGGTGTTGGAGCACATCCAAAGAGCAACTAAACTGGTGAAGGGCCTTGAACACAAGTCCTTTGAGGAACAGCTGAGGAAATTAGAGTTGTTTCTGCTCTTCAGAAGAGGAAGCTGATGGGAAACCTCATTGCCCTCTACAACTGTGTTGAAGGAGGTTGGGGCAGAGTGGGGGTTGGTCTCTTCCCACATGCAACAAATGACAGGACAAGAGGAAACAGACCCAAGATGTGCCAGGGAAGATTCAGGTTGGATATTAGAAAAGAAGTCTTCACAGAAAGGATTATCAGGCATTGAAACAGGCTGCTCAGGGAGGTGGTGGAGTCACAATCCCTGGAGGTATTCAAAAGACATGAAGATGTAGTGCTGAGGAATGTGGTTTAGTCATGGTGGGGCTGTGAGCTCTAGGAGAGTGGTTGGACTTGATCTCAAAGGTCTCTTCCAGCCTCAACAGTTCTGTGATTCTATGAATGGAGCCAGCATTGTGAACCAGCAAGCAGAACAGACAGTGGCCTTGGTGTTTGGCTGGGACTTTGGACAGCAGCACCCACCACTCATCATGGTGCATTCTGTATGCACGGAAATTAGCAAGATGAATTCTTCCTGCTCCAAGCTCTCAATTTGCAACGTGCTTGGAAAACCACCACTGACTACAACTATTGCAAAGCCTCTCCAGCAGTCGGGCAGCTAGAGGGGAACATGAGGAAGACTACCCAGCTAGGCAGCCAGCTGCTCCTCTCTCCTCCCAACTCTAATGGACATCAGATATGTCTTCTTCTTTTTTATCGCTGAAGGAGAGTATCATCATCCTTGGAGGTATTTAAAAGATAGGTAGATGTGACATATTTTAGCAGCAGACCTAGTAGTGTTTTGTTAATGGTTGGACTCAAAGGCTTTAAAGGTCTTTTCCAGCCTAAACAATTCTATGAGCCAAGCCAGCCTCTTGCTCCTAATCCATTGCTCCACCTAAATCAGTGGCTTGTTTTGGATGCTTCTGGTAAAGTGAGGATGCCTGAACGAACAGATTTTAAAATGATCAGCTATAACATTACCTGATAATACATTCCCACCTTGGAAACTCTGCTTCCTCTTTATTCAAGACCTCTCTTAAGCTCTATGGTTCATTCCAAAAGTTTCACACTGTGTAGAAGATACAAATCCAACAACTGTGGGCATGCTAAATAAAAGCAGTTTGCTTTTATTTCCAAAACCACAACACCTGGTAAATTATCAGTCACCTTCATGTTTAGCAGCAGCTGAAAATGTTTAATAAGACACATTACAAACCTCACAGCAGGCCAGTGCAATCATTTTTGATGCAGGCAGACCTACTTGACAGCGTGGCAGAAGCTAGTTAACTTCACAATTACAGAGAAAAACGCCCATAGGCAAAGAGACTCAGTCAATAAAACCAATCCCTGTCTCCCAGGAGCTATTCTGCTAAAGAGTCATCCAGCTTTTGCTATTTAAAAACCTCTGCTGGTAGGAGAAGGGCCAGAATTAACAATCAATGCTCTAAATCAAGTGCAGTATTGCCAACACCCTAATGAGTTTTATTGATCTCAAAGGTCTCTTAAAAATAAATATAGGCTTAAAAATAAATATTAGTCTTACAGCTCTGAGACAGGTTTGGATGCTGGGTAAAAGGAGGAGAGCTGAAACCAGAAGCACTGCAGGAAATCACAGCAGTGTCACTTCATGACCTTAAAACTGTTGAGGTTGGAAGAGACCTTTGAGATCATCAAGCCCAAGCGCTCACCTAGAGCTTACAATCCCACCACTACAGCTAGGCCACTATCACAAAACCACGCTGCTCAGCACCACATCCACATGGCTCTTAAATGTCTCTAGGAACAGTGACTCCACCACTTCCCTGGGCAGCCTGTTCCAATGACCAAGAGCCACTACTGTGAAGAAATTTTTCCTTATACCCAACCTGAACCTCCCTTGGCACAACCTGAGGCCATTTCCTCTTATCCTGCTGCATGTGAGAAGATTGACCCACACCTTGCTCCAACCTCTTTTAAAGATAGCTTTTGTCACATTGACTAAGGGCAATGACAGGATATAGTTACAGAATCATAGAATCATTTTGGTTAAAAAAGACTTTTAAGATCATAGAATCATAGAACTATTGAAGTTGGAAGAGACCTTTAAGACTGTAAAGTCCAGCTGCTTGCGTAAAGCAATTATCAAGTCCAACCACTAATTCTACCAAGGGCGGTGCTAAACCATGTCCCTCAACACTACATCTCTGCCTCTTTCAAACACCTCCAGAGTTGGAGATTCCAGTGTTTAAGATCCCTTTGAGTGAAGAATTTTCTTGTAATACCCAATCTAAACCTCACTTGGTGCAATTTGAGGCCATAAATGGTTTAGGTCAAAAGGGACCTTAAATATAATCCAGTTCCAAGCATCCTGCCATGGACAGGGACACCTTCCACCAGATCAGTTCATTCAAAGCCCCATTAAACCTGACTTTGAACACTTCCATGGAGGGATCATCCACAGTATCTTTGGCAACATGTTCCAGTGCCTCGTGCCCCTAACAGTGAAGAATTTTTCCCTTACACCTCATCAAAATCTCCCCTCTTTTAGTTTAAAACTGTTACCCCTCATCCTATCACTTACACTACCTGCTAAAGACTCCCTTCCCATCTTCCATGTAGCCCCCCTCTAAGTACTGGAAGGTGACTATAAAGTCTAACATGAACAATTGCTTTTTCTCTGAGTTCCTTCTGTAAGTGGACCCTCTGAGCCAGCAGCTCAAGGAATTATGGCATAAAAAACACACAAGAGAGCTTTAGGCTGGCACACCCATGAATGGCTTGTTCTTATGGCAAGATAGATCTGTGTGATACCAGGTTTTCAAAAGTCAGTGACTATCAGTTGTACTTTTCACTACTCAAACACCTTCTCTCATCATAAGCCCACCTAACACTCCTGCATCATGTAAAGTGCTGTTACCTGTTTTGTCATAGTGCACTAAGAAAGCTGCAGAAGTATGATACAAACTAGGAAAGCATCTGCCTTGCAAGAGACTTTTGCTAGAAAGTAAGGGGGATCCTCTCAGCTGCCCATCAGCCACTTTCCTGCCAGGTGATAAGACAAGGGGCTATGGGTACAAACTAGAACCCAAGAGGTTTCACTCGAACTTGAGAAGAAACTTCTTTGGTGTGAGAGTGTTGGAGCACTGGAGCAGGCTGCCCAGAGAGGCTGTGGAGTTTCCTTCTCTGGAGAGATTCCAAACCCACCTGGACACTGTGATCCTGGGCAACCTTCTCTGGGTGACCCTGCTGTAGGTGGAGGGTGGTTGGACTGAATGACCTCCAGAAGTCGCTTCCAACCGCTACGATGCTGGGATTCTGTGAGTTCCCCTGGCTGTTCTTCTCAGGAACCACAAGAGGGCAGCAGACTCCATCGCAGGAGCACCATCAGCATTTCCCCCTATTTTTCCTTCGTCCTACTCCTGAGAGAGGGAGAGAGAAATTCATCTTTACTGTCCATGCCAGACCAATACTGCAGGCTATCCTCTTCTCTGAGAAAACACAAACAAAGCAAACAAAACCAACCAACCTAACAATACACACACACGCAACATGACAAATAAAGAGAGGGAAGCATTACTCTAAGTGCATGGACATTCCAGGTGCTCTAATCAGGAGCTCTAATGTGGACATCCTGGAATTGAGCAGAGGGGTACAGCACAGAGCAGTGGGTTGGTTATGCATACACTAGAAAAGATTTCATGGCCAGTTCCCAGTGTTAGAAGAGGTAAATGCTGAGAAAATCACATAGGTCCAGTCCCCCGCCAAAGGCAATGAGATCTTCCACTAGACCTGGTTGTTTACCCAGCCTGGCTCTGGACAATTCCAGGGAGGGGGCATTCACAATCTCCCTGAGCAGTCTGTCTCACCATCTTCAATGTAAAGAATCTCTTCCTAATATCCAGTCTACATCTCCCCTCTTCTAGCTTAAATCCACTCCCCTTCATCCTATCACTACAAGTCTTTGTAAAAAGTCCCTTCTCAGCTTTCCTGTAGCCCACTTCAGGTACTGAAAGCCACTGTGAGGTCTTCCCAGAGCCTTCTTTTCTCCAGGAACAGATTAAGATAAAATCCTAGGAAAATACAAGGTGATCATGGAGATTAATGGCAATTTTAAAGAAGTATTTTCAGCCTAGTTCTAGATACTAAGATCTTGCACAACCACCAGACACATAAGTGAATATTAGCATATTCAGAATTAAGCTTCTAGGGCAATAAAGCAATTCAGCAGGGCAGAAGAAAGATGGATGTAATAAAAGTGAACTTCATTCAACACACATCAAGACACAGATGTGCAGTGGACTCTTACTACTCTGCTATTTCTACGCACCTTGAAATGCATCCTTGATCTCCTCAGTGTCTAGAGGGCAGGTGTCAAGAGGATGGGGCCAGATTCGTTTCAGTGGTGAAAAGGAGGGCTACAAAGATGCTGAGGGGAAGAAAGGCCGAGAGACCTGAGGTTGTTTATCTGAGAGAAGAACAGACTGAGAGGGGATCTCCTTAACGCAAGAGCAAGAGTGGGGGGCAAGAGGATGGGGCCACTCTTCAGTGACATGCAGTGACAGGACAAAGGACAACAGGCACAAACTGGAACACAGGAGGTTCCACCCAAAGGAGAAATCTCTTTGTTGTGAGGGTGCTGGAGCCCAGAGAGGTTGTGGAGTTTCCTTCTCTGCAGAGATTCCAAACCCACCCTGGACATTACAATACTGGGCAAACTGCCATGGGTGACCCTGCTATAGGTGGAGTGCTAGACCAGAAGATCTCCACTGGTCCTTTCTAATCACTACCATTCTGTGATCTTTCAGTGTCAAAATAATCCTTTCCAAAGAAGAAATATCTGCATTTCTTATAAAAACATTGGGAAAACAAAGAAACAACCAGACAAAAAGAAACAAGAACACTCTTCAGACTTACCAAGCAGTGGTTTAGATACTTTCTGAAGCTATCCAAACCAAGAACTTTTTGGTTGGAAACATCACCAATCTTTATCTCCTTCATTGGTTTGGTTTTCCAGGTGATCAAAAATGTAAAAACAAAGTAATTTTCCTTGTCTCAATGTTTCCACCCAGCTCATGTTAGATTTTACTGAGGACTACCCAGGCTGTATAAGCATTTACTTCTGATGCCATACATAATTTCTTATGTAGTATCATTTAAAGGAACAATTTACCCTGCAACATAATATTTACCTGAAGAAATTGTCACTGGTTTTGATATATTTGCAGAAGGTGCTTTAACCTCTGCTACAGTTAAGTTAGAATCATAACATCACAGAATCATTTCAACTGGAAAAGACCTTCAGGATCAAGTCCAACCATTATAAAATCACAGAATCATTTCAGTTGGAAAAGATCTTCAGGATCAAGTCCAACCATTATAAAATCACANCTGATGCCATACATAATTTCTTATGTAGTATCATTTAAAGGAACAATTTACCCTGCAACATAATATTTACCTGAAGAAATTGTCACTGGTTTTGATATATTTGCAGAAGGTGCTTTAACCTCTGCTACAGTTAAGTTAGAATCATAACATCACAGAATCATTTCAACTGGAAAAGATCTTCAGGATCAAGTCCAACCATTATAAAATCACAGAATCATTTCAGTTGGAAAAGATCTTCAGGATCAAGTCCAACCATTATCTAACTGTACAAAGGCTGCTGCTAAACCATGTCCCCTGGCATCACATCTCTGTATCTTTTAAACAACACCTCCAGAGGTAAGGATTCAACCATGTCCTTTCCCAGTATAAGCTCCACCTGTGAAGCTCTAAATATCAATATTAATACTATATTATTAATAATACAATTGCAATATAATAAAACATTTAATAATAATAATAATAATAGCAGCTTCCTGTGTTTTCCCAGGTCCTCCCTGAAGATGTGAATGATCTCTCCAGACCATTGCTCCTGCAGCAGAGCCCTGTGTTGTGACAGCTTCTCCTGAGGGACCTTTCACACCATTTGAGCTCCTGCAATGGTGACCCAGTTATCTCTGGGTTATTTAGACAGTTCTCACGTATGCTTTTATATTTGAAGGGTGAGATTTATCTCCCCTTGCTCCCTTCTGCCAAGCCAAACTATTCGAGTAGTGTCACTCAGTGCAGAGAAACTGAAGCAAAGGGAAATGCTCACAGACTTTTGCAGAATAGGGCAATACATCAGCGCATTGGTGCTTGGCCTGTCTACAGCCCCAAGGAAGCTGTCAGTGCTAATAAAGCCACTGAAAGATGGATGATATCCTAATTATAGGAACTTCAAAGAAAATCACTCATTATAATGAATCTACAGCTTAATTTCCTGAGGACTCTGGGGTTCAGCCTAGACACCACCTTCACAGAATGACAGAACTGTTTTGATTGGAAGAGACCTTTAAGATCATCAAGTCCAACCATTCACACAGCACTGCCAGGTCACTGCTAAACTACGTCTCTCAGTACCACATCTACATAGCTTTTAAATCCCCCTAGGGATGGTGACTCTTCCCTTTCTCTGGGCAGCCTCTTCTAGGGCTTGACATTCCTTTGGGGGAAGAATTTTTTGTGATGTCCAACCTAAACCTCTGCTGACACAACCTGGGGGGGTCATTTCCTCTTTTTCTGTTGCTTGATGCTCGGGTGAAGAGTCTGAACACCACCTCACTCCAACCTCTTTTTGGGGAGTCGTAAAGAACAAGGAGGTCTCCCCTCAGCCTCTTCTTCTCCAGGCTAATCAACTCCAGAGTTGAGATACCAGGATTTTCAGCACAGCACTCAACAGCTATCAGAAAAGTTAATCAAACACTGGGAAAAGAATGAAGGAAAAGAGGTAACAGTATTCAATCTAATGAGATAGACATCCTTGGCTTGTGTGTACACCATAGATATGCTCCATCTCATAAAACAAAAGCCATAGTACAGGAAAAGATTTAGAGAAAGGCAACAAGGATCAGCAAGGGTAGTAAAGAGCTCCTGCTTGACTACTACCTAAGACAGTGGGCTAGCAAATGGCCTGACTGGATGTCTATTCCAACACAGCATAGTTTGTAGCAGTGCAGGTGAAGAAGTTGGAAGTCGAGACTGAAAATAGCAATCCATGTCCACTCTTAGACCTTACTTGTGTAGACCATAGCACAATATGCTGAGAAATTACATTTCAGTGCTGAGAATGAAGACAGGCAGGTTTCAGCCTTTCTCAGCACAGGAGAGATGAGTCACATTTTTAGAAGCAAAGCTCCACTTCCTGGTAGGAGGCTAAATCTGGAACCTCAAAGATGCCCCTAAATTGGAGATTTTCAGATAAGGGCTTAGATTGCCTTCCATTTCACAGCTGTGCGATCTCTGCCCTTTGGGATATAGTGGAGATATCTCTACTTTCATGTCTAAATCAGAGGCAAAAAGCTGGTGGCTAAGGCTGTAGTCAAGGTCTGGGAAATGAAAGAACCACAGATGCGATGGCTCTTCCTGCCACCTGCTGCAAACCTTCCGCAGCCAAGGATGCGTATCTTAGAGACTATGGCCCTGAACAGGCATGACCAGAGGCACACAAGGGACTTGGTGCTTCCCTGGCCAACTGGGCTGCAGCTTTTGCACCAAGATTTTAAGCAAATTGATAACAAGAAAGAAGCTTTTAAGAATAAGCTCACACAATTACCAGATTTAACAATTTGAGGGAAGTTAATAACAGCAAAGGAGGCTCAGTGAAGAGGACCATGCCATGTATACCATAGGCTATACATTAACTTTGCTGTTGCTATCAAACCCCAAGCCAGCAAGGTAAAACAAACCCGAAACCACAAGAATAATGTGAAGTTCAAGCAGCCTGGTAAAACACACCTCTCAGGTAGGGGGTTCTAATTTATAAAGTTTTCTCAGCCCATAACTTGCTGCTTTCCAGGTCTGGCATGTAACCTGCAAATAGCTGTAGAGGCAGATGGGAAGAAAACTAATGATCCATATTCATCCATCTTCATCTGTCTTTCATGAATATGAGACGATAAGTAGGGCCTCCATTTCACAGTGCTAGCCTTTGCTGCCTGATACCATCTTAGCAGTCACTTATCACCATCTCTCCCTCTACTCTGCTGCCATCAGACTTGGCTTTATAAGTTGAGACATGCTCAAGTGACCACAGCTCTGAGATTCTGAAGCAAGGCTGTTTTCTTTTGGAAATGGAATTTTGCACAGGAAAGGAAAAACCACAAAGGGATATCACACAGAACAGTACTTAAAGAGCCACATCAAGTTGAAAATGTTGTTTGCATTGATATTTCTGTTACAAACATCACCGTGCTCCCTGCAGATCAACACTGTCACAGGGTAGATTGGATTTTAATGGCACCTCCAGGTTTAATATAAGCTAATGAATGAAATATGCCCACAGATGTTAAAGTATCTGCTAGCAGATTATTTTGCTGCAGCTAGAGGGTAACTAGTTCTAACCTGGAAATAATTTCTCTTAATGAAATTGAAGAAAAAGAAGGTTATTGAAACCAATCTGGTTAGTCCAAGGGTGGCTATTTAGACTTTTTTTTTAATGAAACCCAAGTGGAAAATACTTTTAGGCTGCTTACTGCTAACAGCACAGCTAACACAGGTGAGCCAGGAAGCTATGAGATAGAATCACAGAATCATTCAGGTTGGAAAAGGCCTTCAAGATCATCAAGTCCAACTATTAACCCAGTATTGCTGAGTCAACACTACACCATGTCCCTCAGCACCACATCTACACAGCTTTGAAATGCCTCCAGAGACAGTGACTCCACCACTGCTTTGGACAGCCTATTCCAGGGCTCTACAACCCTTTGGGGGAAGAAGTTGTTGCTCTTGTCCAACTTAGAACCTCCACTGGCACAACTTGCAGCCCAGACAGCCAACCAAGTGCTGGGCTGCATCAAGAGCAGTGTGGCCAGCAGGGCAAGGGAGGTGATTCTCCCCCTTTACTCTGCTCTCCTCAGACCCCACCTGGAGTACTGTGTGCAGTTCTGGAGCCCCCAACACAAGAAGGACATGGAACTGCTGGAGCCAGTCCAGAGGAGAGCCACGAAGATGATCAGAGGGCTGCAGCAGCTCTGCTATGAGGACAGGCTGAGAGAGTTGGGGCTCTTCAGCCTGGAGAGGAGAAGGCTTCGAGGAGACCTTATAGTGGCTTTCCAGTATCTGAAGGGAGCCTACAGGAAGGCTGGGGAGGGACTATTGACAAGGTCTGGTAATGTCAGGACGAGGGGGAATGGGTTTAAGCTGGAAGAGGGGAGATTTAGACTGGATGTTAGGAGGAAGTTCTTTACAGTGAGGGTGGTAAGACACTGGAACAGGTTGCCCAGGGAGGTTGTGGATGCTTCCTCCCTGGAGGTGTTTAAGGCCAGGCTGGATGAGGCCTTGAGCAGCCTGCTCTAGTGGGAGGTGTCCCTGCCTATGGCGGGGGGTTGGAGCTGGATGATCCTTGAGGTCCCTTCCAACCTAAACCATTCTATGATTCTATGATTCTATGAACTTGAGGCTATTTCCTCTTGTCCTGGCACTTGTTACCAGGGAGAACAGACTGGCCCCCATCTTTGTCCAACCTCCTTCCAGGCAGTTGTAGAGAGTAAAGAAGTCTCCCGTCAGTCTCCTTTTCTCCAGATTAAACAATCCCAGTTCTCACATCATCTGTTTCTCACAAGACCTTTGCTCTAGGTCATTCAGAAGTTTCATTTGTGTAAGATACAAGGGAGTATCAAAGTCCTTAACCAACACAGAATGCAACAGGTAAATAAACTCGGGCATACAAAAGAAGTTGGGCACAGTATTATTTCGTGGTTTTCCTCAAAATGCTTTTTAAAGGACATGGACCTTCTCTGTAGGTAATACTTTTCATCCCTTTTTAGTGAAAAGAGGATGTAATAATTTATTTCAAGAAACATTCTCTGGCATGGACTGGTAAGAATAAACCCAGAGTTTTATTCCATCATGTATAATGATTTATTACTCGTGTCAAAAACAATTTAATGAGCAAATTCTTCTCTAGGAAGCTGTCAAGTGCCAACCACCCACATGCAAGGGTGCAGAAACTTTCTTTCATATATACACTGACTGGCAATTCTGAAAAGCAAAGCTATCATGTGCAGAAACAAACATACTCTGTGTATGTTGTCCAAGATTAATTTCAAGACTAAATATGTTCAGCTGAAAGTCATAAAGCATCTTGATGAAGCATTTAGTCTGCAAGAGCTTCCTCTCTTACAAATCTCAAGCAGCTGTAGCTACTTGTTAGCATTCATTAAGACTAAGAGCACTCTGCTTCTCATCTGTGGAACAGCTTGAAGCTCAAGGATGGTTTTATTTCCCCAGGTTGGGAGAAAAAAGATCCTTCTGGATCTGATAGTAAGGTGGAACTGATTTAATTATGGCTGAAATAAAAATCCCTCTAATCTCACATTGTCAACGTTTGTGTTGTTAGTTTTCATAGCACACCCAATTAAGGTATGCATAAACAAATGTGGGACATTATCTGTGGAGTACACTGGAATATAGATGGTGCAGTGAGGGGCTGCTTTCAGCCAGGGGCAGTGTGGCAGGGCCATCTTCTCCTCCCCCAGTGGCAGGTGCTTGGCTGATCAATGATGGGGAATTTGCCTGCAGGGATGCTGCTTCCTCTAAATCCTTTTTAGAGGAAGATACTGAAGCTGGTGCATTCCTTCATAGAAATGGCAGGCAAGTCTTATGTTGAAAGTCTAAAATAAAAGGAATCAATTTGTCAGTGTCAGGATAGGGCAGTGATTTTTTTTTTTTCCTTCAAGCAGTAAAAACCTCCTAGCACCTAATGATGCCTAATACTGAGATGGGATCAGATAGAAAGAGTCTCTCAACCAATTAAAACAAGATCCAGTTTGAAAAACTTGTGGGTTTAGGCTAAGATGTGGCAAATGTATCACAAATAATAATACAAACCTGTTGGGAATATTCGATACTGCCTAAGAACCAGTAAATAGGGTGCAACTCCAATAAAAAGCACTTGGTTTTCATTCTGGTTGTCACAGAAGTCCATCTTCAAGGCTTGTAAGCCTAACTACCTGTTTATTGTAACACCTTTTCCATTTAATTTTCCACATATCTGGCTCCTTTGTAAATTCATAGAATCACAGAATCAGAATTATTTTGGTTGAAAAAGACCTTTAAGATTGAGTCCAACCATTCTCTAACTCTACCAAGGCTGGTGTTAAACCATGACCCTCAACACCACATCTCTGCTTCCTTTAAACACCTCCAGGGATGGGGATTCAACCACCTTCCTGAGCAGTCTTTGAGTCTCTTTTTTTTTTTTTTCCCTCTTTATCAACCAGGTTGGAAGAGACCTCCAAGATCATCCAGTCCAACCTAGCACCCAGCCCTAGCCAGTCAACCAGACCATGGCACTAAGTGCCTCATCCAGGCTTTGCCTGAACACCTCCAGGGACAGTGACTCCACCACCTCCCTGGGTAGCCCATTCCAATGCCAATCACTCTCTCTGTGAAGAACTTCCTCCTAACATCCAGCCTAGACTTCCCCTGGCACAACTTGAGACTATGTCCCCCTGTTCTATTGCTGGTTGCCTGGGAGAAGAAACCAACCCCCACCTGGCTACTGCCTCCCTTCAGGTAGTTGTAGACAGCAATGAGGTCACCCCTGAGCCTTGCAGTGTTTGAACACCCTTTATGGGAAGAATCTTCTTCTAATATTCTGGTGCAATCTGAGGTAATTTCTTCTCATCCTGTGTCACTTGTTACTGGAGAGAAAAGAGCAAATTGAAACACCTGGACTCCTATTCTGGAAGTCTTCATTCTGGCACTGTTCTTTAAAAGCAAAACAAAACAAAATTAAACAAAGAAATTAAATGGAAGATTGAGTTGACCATATCAAACTAAAGGAAGAGTCATATAGAGTGGGGAGGAAAGGCTTAAGATATCTACTACAGAAGCGTTAGTGCTGAGTGCTGGTGTTCCTTCATGTTTGGTTTTGCAGCTCCCCAGAAGCCTGTCATTGTGTCTTCATGACATTTAGACTTGTCCTCCATCTGAAGGTAATTCAGTTTAGTTTCCTTCCTCTCTCTAAGCCTTCCTCTAAGGGAGGTGTAGTGAACTCAGATAAACATTTTGTTGAGGTGTTCCCAGCCTGAAAGGGACGTGATACTAAAGGCCCCCTTTGTCATACACCGGCCATGTGCTCTGCATGTGTGGTGAGTCACTCCTGGGCCTGGTGCTGCTGGGCTGCCTTCCATCAGGCAAGAAGATATTTGAATCCCTTCAGCAAGAAGCAGCACAATTACACCTAGCACAGGTCTGCCACTTCTTAGCTTCTCATCTCCAGAAAAGATGAGCTAATTCCTGCTGGTTTGGCCTCATTTCAAGCAGAGCATGGAAGCATCACCGGGTTTCTGTCTC
Organism: Tricholaema leucomelas; assembly: GCA_013400475.1. Lineage (NCBI taxonomy): Eukaryota > Metazoa > Chordata > Aves > Piciformes > Lybiidae > Tricholaema lacrymosa > Tricholaema leucomelas. The sequence goes on along the minus strand of WAAF01009270.1, from coordinate 809,671 downwards.
ACCTCCAGCTGTGAGCTTAACATACCTGCAAGCACCACCCATAGTTCTGGACTATAACTTGCCCTTGACCTCAGGGCTTCGCTGCTGTGTTGTTTCAAAGCCCGGGTTCATGGGGAAGTTCAGTGCTCAACAAGAGCTTCTATACTCCACAGGAGGTGTTCGTGCCTGGAGGTTGGGTTGATCAGATCACAAGCCAAGTCCTCTGACTTTTATTTTACATCCCAGTGAGCTGAGGAGTACTCAGGTTTCTTGTGTGAACCACAGAAACTGAGCCATTGGCTTTTACAAGCCCTTTGTTTCATTTTATACCACTTTTATGGGTCCTATGTATGAGCATGGAGAAATGGGCAGACCTCATTGCTGTCTACAACTACCTGAAGGGTGGTTGTAGCCAGATAGGGGTTGGTCTCTTCTCCCAGGCAACCAGCAACAGGACAAGGGGACACAGCCTCAAGTTGTGCCGAGGGAAGCATAGGCTGGATGTTAGGAGGAAGTTCTTCACAGAGAGAGTGATTTGCCCATGGAATGGGCTGCCCAGGGAGGTGGTGGAGTCACCGTCCCTGGGGGTGTTCAGGAAAAGCCTGGATGAGGCACTTAGTGCCATGGTTTAGTTGACTGGATAGGGCTGGGTGATAGGTTGGACTGGATGATCTTGGAGGTCTCTTCCAACCTGATTGATTCTATTCTATTCTAAATAAGGAGAACTCCAGCTGGTTTTCCCATCCTGGATGTCTTGTTAAGAGATATCCAAACTATATCAGCTCTAGTATAAAACTGACTCAGAATATCTTTTCTTAAATGTGTGGATAAAAGTTACAGACAAAACCACACACAATTTATCAGCTGCAACAAAGCAAATCCCAAGTGATTCCTATCAGACAACAGAATACTAAAGGCAGTCAAGAAGATTCTGTTAGAATTACCTCACTAAATATCCAACGCACCTTGGCCATAACCCCCAGAGGAACTGAATGAAAACCAACCACAAACTTTTAAAGCAGGCAGATGGGCTTTCATGTTGATCCCCCACTTAAAGAGGGGGTCTACTTTGGAGAAGCTCTTGAGAACAGATTTTAGGGCAGTGGAATGAAGTAGGCTGACCTGGGTTAGTGCCCTCATAGTGAAGACTTCAGAATGCCTGTGACCAGATTTTGAGAAGATTGGAGGCTGTGTGTTCAAAAGAACATTCAATAAAGATTGACCAATGGCCATGTGGTTCAGGTAAATGCTGAAGCACTCTGAAGGAGGAGGGTTTAAAGCACTCTTCATCTCTAGTGCCTACGGGAACCTCTGATGAACACAATAGTGTGACACAGAGAACAAAGAACTAGCAAAGGTCACTGAGGTCCAGGAAAGGGGTGAAAGAGCACAGGAAATGATGAAAGGGAACAGAAGCATGGAGGAATGCCAGAAGGTCAAGACTTGAGGATCACTGCAGTAAGCACTGCCCAGCAGAGCACTGGATTAAGTATTTTAACTATGCACTGCCAGAGGCTTTCACAAGGATTTGAGGTTTCATTAACCCACAGGCTGTACTTCCTATAGAAGTTTTTCTTGTTCCACTGCCCAACACTCTTCAGTCAGTCTTCACTCAAAACAAAGAAGCCTACCATAAAAATCATCCTGACAGGAGACCAAATAATCTCTGCAAGTAAGGCAGAGCTGTATTTTCCGCAGCCCTAGATAACAGGAGCGTGCATGAACCTCTGCAGTCCACCCAGGGACGGTGGCTCTCACAAATAAGGAAGGACACCTGACATCTGCAGTCACTATTTGCCATCAAAGGACAACACAACACTTACATGTAGAAGAATGACTTGCTTTTTTCCCACTTCCCCAGGATGCAGCCTCCCTTTTCATCATGCTCCACCATGCCTCAAAATGAGGAAAAATAAATACATAAAGTATGAAATAAACCAAATGTTATGGAAGACTCAGTTTCTCTCTAGGACCTTTTCATTCAAGGGACTCAATAACCACTTGCTCTCAGACAACTCCTGGCTTTCACAGGGTATTATCTCAGCTACAAGTTCTCCAACCATCTACATCACTCAGCTTCTTTCTGAAAGTATCTGGGCTGTGCAGTTTTGAGTCCGCCTGTTGCCTTTAATTTCCCCACTCTAGGTCAACTGAATTACAGAGTTTCTAGGTTACAGAATGACAGAATGGTAGGGGTTTCTGAAGATCATGGAGTCCAACAGACTGCCAGAGCAGAATCACCCAAAACAGGACTCAAAGGGACACATCCAGGTGAGTTCTGAAAGTCTCTAGAGGTGGAGACTATACCACCTCTTTTGGCAGCCTATTCCAGTGCTCTGCCACCTTCATAGTAAAGAAGTTCTTTCTCATGTTTAGATGGAACTTCCTATGTTCAAGTTTATGCTCATTACTTCTTGTCCCATCACTGGAGACCACTGAGAAGAGTCTGGCCCCATCCTCCAGGCACCCACCCCACAGATATTTGTAAGCATGCATAAGATCCGCCCCTAGCCTGCTGTTCTCTAGGATAAAGAGACCCATGATGTCCTACCATGGGCTCTTGAATTTAGAACTTAGAAACAGGCAGACCCAACCTCAAGTCCTAAACCAGAATCATACCAAAAAGACAACCTCAAAGTCCAGGCTGCAGACCTCAGGTCTGCTGATGGCTTCTTCTAAACAGATAAGGTGGTTCCTCTCACCTTTAGTGACCCCAGCAAGGTACTAATTTCTGGGCTACTAATACCCTTAAAACAAAACAAAACAAGCAAACACATAAACAACAAAAAAGGTGTTAATTCAGTCTGGCAAAGGATGAGTTAGGAAAAGACTAGGGGTGGGAAAATATGTCAATATTTTTTTGTTTCCGATATTAATTAATTTCCAAATCAACTTTTAAAATGTTAAGTTGTAAAATCAGGTGTAAAACAATTCCCCTTTGTGAGATTCACAATTGAAACTGCAACCCCAATCCTAAACTACCCTGAGTTTCTGGCCTGGAAGCAAACAAGACTATAAAATCTATTCAATCCCAAGCTCTAATGTGAAACTTCATGGCATATGATACACAATCCTCACAGGTAAGGACTTCTGAGGGCAACCACAGGCCATAACAAATTGCTTTTTGGTCAGAAAGAAGACAACAAGTCAAGACATTAATGCCACAAAACTGAAGAGAACATAACAGACTATATAGAGTAACAATACAGGAGGCAGCTTCACTCCTGCACGTGCTGTAGGATCAAGTCATAGAATCATAGAATCAACCAGGTTGGAAGAGACCTCCAAGATCATCCAGTCCAACCTAGCACCCAGCCCTAGACAGTCAACTAGACCATGGCACTAAGTGCCTCAGCCAGGCTTTTCTTGAACACCTCCAGGGATGGTGACTCCATCACCTCCTTGGGCAGCCCATTCCAATGGCAAATCACTCTTTCTGGCAAGAACTTCCTCCTAACAGATCTTCCTGCTGTTCACACCATTATTTACTCTACTGGTAGGCTATGAACTGAAATGTTTTGCAAGAGAACCATAGATCTGCAAAAACTGAGATGAAAGAAATACAATTCTTCAGGCAGCTGTAAAAAAAAAGCCAAGCTTGCAGACAGTGGTCAAGATTGGGCCAAGCAAGTCATGGCCAGAAGAAAAGCCCAACAGAGACATGCCAAGCTGCCTGTACTGGCCCTAAAGAGAGGCACAGTTATTGCCATGGTGGGGAGAGGAAACAGAATCAAAGATTTTTTCCCTATTGCCCCAGCCTGCAAACAGAGAAGGAAGAACTGGGGGATAGGTGGTGAGGCTCCAGTATGTCCAACATAGATAAGCATGCTATTAACCAAGTCAGGACAGTTTCTACTGCTGGTTTAATGCCCTCTTTGCACACTGAAAGAAAATAATATATCAAAGTAGGGCACTTAAAGAATCTGGAGAGAGTTATCTTTGGAAATTTTGAGAGTAAGTGTTCAAGCTGAGTGAGAAAAAGGAGTTCTTTTTCTGTGAAGCAGGAGAGGTCAGGCTCACAATAAAAATATTCAAGTGAAGGGCTGCCACAGCTCATGTTGTCAGTATTATCATGCAAATATATTCTTCAGGCATTGCTCCACTACTGTGGCCTCCAGATACTAATGGGAAAGACAGGGGGGATTTAAGGTCCCCAGCACGAAGGAGAGGACAGCAGCAGACATACAGTTTGCTTAGATAAAACTTGTCCATATAATCTTAGTCAAAAAGTTTCAGTGGATGGTGGTTGAGCCTCTCCTTGAATGATCTCCAAAGGCCAGTTAAAAAAAAATGAAAATAGAATGAAATTAGTTTGGTTGCGGCAGGAGCTTGGGAGGTTATTCTTCCCCTGTATTCAGCCTGTCAGGCCACACCTTGAGTACTGTGTCCAGTTCTGGGCTCCTCAATTCAAGAGAGATGCTGAGGTGCTGGAAGGTGGCCAGAGAAGGGCGACAAAGCTGGTGAAAGGCCTGGAACACAAACCCTGTGAGGAGAGGCTGAGGGAGCTGGGGGTGTTTAGCCTGGAGAAGAGGAGGCTCAGGGCTGACCTCATTGCTGTCTACAACTACCTGAAGGGAGGCTGTAGCCAGGTGGGGGTTGGTCTCTTCTCCCAGGCAACCAGCAACAGAACAAGGGGACACAGTCTCAAGTTGTCCTGGGGGAGGTATAGGCTGGATGTTAGGAGGAAGTTCTTGCCAGAGAGAGTGATTGGCATTGGAATGGGCTGCCCAGGGAGGTGGTGGAGTCACCATCCCTGGAAGTGTTCAGGCAAAGCCTGGATGAAGCACTTAGTGCCATGGTCTAGTTGACTGGCTAGGGCTGGGTGATAGGTTGGACTGGATGATCTTGGAGGTCTCTTCCAATGTGCTTGATTCTATTCTATTCTAAATAAGGTCTTCTCCACTTCTCCAAGGTGGGTTTTGATGCTACGTTAGTGGCAAAGAAATAACTCTGCCAGCTGGCATAGATGTAACGGTGCTTCAGCAAAGCCAAGGTAAAGAGGAAAACAAGCAAGCAAAGGGTCTTGAAATGGTGCTTGCTGGAGCATAAAGTCAGCGGACTAAACCATCAGGATTTATTGAGCCCCTGACTCCAAGGTGAGCGCCCCTCCTCCTGCCCGGTTTTGAAATGGGTTTTACTCTCTAGTGCCAGATACAAAATTATACCCTCTGTGGAGAAACCTGCATTTCAGCCCGTGTGGGAAACACTGGGACAAGTGCACTTTCCAAAAGCAAAGAAAACATTTTAAGATCCACAACTATTTTGCCTGAGGAAATTGCCTCTTAATCTTTGCGCTGACACCTCTCTCTGACACTTCTCAGCACTTTAAACCATACAGGAGGCCAGCAGCAACTATTCCCAAGGTATTTAGTTTCTCCCCGCAGATTTTTTGTGACCATTATGGGACTTCAGATCTGAAAGGCTGCCCTTCTCCTTAAATGACAGCTAATTGAACGGGTGGGCAGTGAAGGGCTGAACAAAGACCTTTCCTCCAGACCAGCTCCTGTCCTCCCCTCCAAAGATAACAACAGTTTATGTTCCTCCAAAAGCAAGAGCTTCTTGCCCAAAAAAGGGATATAAAACTCAATATTCTCTTAACACAATTCTTTTCATAAACATAATTGGATAATTAAGAGCTGGAGTGTGTCCAGGAAAGGGCAACAAGGAGGGTGAAGGGTCCAGAAAACAGGTCCTGTGAGGAGCGGATGAGGGAACTGAGGTTGTTTAGTCTGGAGAAAAGGAGGCTGAAGAGAGACCTTTTGGCTCTCTACAACTCCCTGAAAGGAGGTTGCAGTGAGGCAGAGGTCGGCCTCTTTTCTCCAGTATCAGGTGGTAGAACAAGAAGAAATGGCCTCAAGTTGTGTCAGGGGAGGTTTAGATTGGATGTTAGGAAAAAATTGTTTCTCAAACGAGTGGTCAGATTGGAAGAGGCTGCTCAGGGAGGTAGTGGACTGGCAAGAAACATGTGGACATGGCACTCTGGGACATGGTTGAATGGCCATGGTGGTCTTAGGTTGACAGTTGAATCATAGAATCAAGCAGGTTGGAAGAGACCTCCAAGATCATCCAGTCCAACCTATCACCCAGCCCTAGCCAGTCAACCAGACCATGGCACTAAGTGCCCCAGCCAGGCTTTTCTTGAACACCTCCAGGGACAGTGACTCCACCACCTCCCTGGGCAGCCCATTCCAATGCCAATCACTCTCTCTGGCAAGAACTTCCTCCTAACATCCAGCCTATATTTCCCCCGGCACAACTTGAGGCTGTGTCCCCTTGTTCTGCTGCTGGTTGCCTGGGAGAAGAGACCAAACCCCACCTGGCTACAGCCTCCCTTCAGGTAGTTGTAGACAGCAATGAGGTCAGCCCTGAGCCTCCTCTTCACCAGGCTAAACACCCCCAGCTCCCTCAGCCTCTCCTCATAGGGTTTGTGTTCCAGGCCTTTCACCAGCTTTGTCGCCCTTCTCTGGTCACCTTCCAGCACCTCAACGTCTCTCTTGAATTGAGGAGCCCAGAACTGGACACAGTACTCAAGGTGTCCTGACCAGTGTTGAATACAGGGGCAGAATAACCTCCCTTGAACTCTGTCTTTGAAGTCTTTTCTAACTGACATGATTCTATGATTCAACAAAGAAACAGAGCAAAGATAACTTCACGGCTGTGTTCACAAAACAGAGGAAATACAGACAAACAGTGGCTTTAGGGGATAACTCCAGCTTCTGGCACAGGGTTATTCCCAGATGCAAAGATGTATCTTCGTAGCAACACGGAGAGTGGCATCTCTGCAGGAATACAAGTCTGCAAGTCTGCTTTGCTGTTTGGTCCCTCCTGCCACATACACACTTTCAGACATTGCAGATGCTGCATCTGTGCGTTTCCAAGACAGAAACTTAATTATCTCCATACTGTCATCTAAAAGATGCAGAAAAAAGAAAGCCAAGTGTGACAGAAGAAGGTTGAGTGTCTACAAACTGTTAGCTGTGTAAGTGACAAAGTCCCAAGCTTCTTGGAAATGAAGAAGGAGGTTCAAGTTGGACAAAGGAGCAACAAAATCTCCTCTGGGAAAGGCAAGAGAAAAGTAAGAGAAAAATTTTGTCTGAGTTCCAGTGAACATGATTGATTCACATACATAATAATATTTACTATGAAGGCTACAAAGATGATTAAGGAACTGGAGCATCTCTGTGAAGAGGAAATGTTGAGAGACCTGGGGCTCTCTAGCCTGAAGAGGGGATGTTCTCAATGCTAAGCAAGAGCTAAATCCAAGGGGATGGGGCCAGTGGTGCCCAGTTACAGGATAAGAAATGATAAGCACAAACTGGAACCCAGGAGGTTGCATTTGAACCTCCTGGTTCAGTTGCTGTGAGCATGTTGGAGCCCAGGAGCAGGCTGCCTAGAGAGGTTGTGGAGTCTCCTTCCCTGGACTCACCTGGACATTGTGATCCTGAGTGTCCCCACACTGGGCAACCTGTTGTCGGTGACTCTGCTTTAGCAGGAGGGCTAGTCTGGGTGATCTCTAGAGGTCCCTTTCAACCACCACCATGCAGGAATCCTCTGAAGTGCTAGGAACTGCATTGGAAGAAGAGCAGACTGGAACAAATTCCCCCTTCACCTCTCAGCAAACCAGCACTCACTGCTGCACTGTGAAAAGAAAGATGACCTTGACTAGGCCTGCTCTACTGTCCTCCTCAAGGCAGGATGGTGTCTGGTTGTCACATTCCAGCATCTTTCCACAAAGTCACCACAAAGCTAATTTCAGTCTGTTAACCTTAGAACTGAATTAGAGAGTCCAGAACTTAAAGGACAGGAGATGTAAATCAATACAAGCAGTACTGACACAAGAGGGAGGATGTGAGGTACACCAAGCCATTTGGCTGCAGACATGCTGTAGGGACATGGCAGGTTGTGGCTGGATTCTTGCAGAATGAAACAAAAATAGCAGTGCTAAAATAGCAAATCTTACGCTCTATTTGGGTCTTTCACAAAGGGTATGGAGCACCTGAAAATCAGAGGGCTGGAGCACCTCTCCTATGAGGACAGGTTGAGAGAGTTGGGGCTATGCAGCCTGGAGAAGAAAAGGCTCTGGGGAGACCTTATAGTAGCATTTCAGTATCTGAAGGGGGCCTGCAGGAAGGCTGGGGAAGGACTGTATTGAAGAGCTTGCAGCAATAGTACAAGAGGAAATGATTCTTAACCAGAGCAGGGTTGTGGTGGTTTGGGTGTCACTTGCCCCCCACACTTTGGAAATCACCAGACTAGACTCAGCCAGCTCTGGAAATCTGAATGAAGCTTATATTTACAGCTCATCAGAATATACAAGCAGGTATTTACAGTAGATACAGTTATATACAGAAATAATACAGATTAAGGTTGGACATAAGGAGGAAATTCTTCACAATGAGAGTGGTGACATACTGGAACAGGTTGCCCAGGGATGTGGATGAGGCCTTATCCCTGCAAACTTTCAAGATCAAACTTGATAGGGCTCTGAACAGCCTAATTTAAGCGGTCATGTTGCTTCACTGCAGGAGGGTTGGACAAAATGAACTTCAAGGGTCCCTTTCAACCTGGTGCATTCTATGATTCATTCATTCTTGCAGCGTGAAACAAAAATAACGGTGCTAAAATAATTCATATGCTAAAATTGGGCCTTTCAGAAAGGAGCACTTGAAGGTCTCTTTATTACCTCTTCTTTTTTTGGTTTTAAGCTAAAGGGAGTGTCAGTATTTTAAGCTGGCACAAGTAAATTTTGACAAGAAGGGCAAAAAGAAGAGCTGTTTACATTGCATTCTCAATAACAGTAATGAAATAGAGTTGCAAGCCATTTTTAATCAGAAAGTGGCACACACCAAGCAGGACAGATTTCCATCTTCAAATCATTTCAGAGAACCACACAGTAAGACAAGCTGTCATGATTTTACCTGAAATCTTCCAGCTCCAGAGGCTCTGCAATAGGTGGCAGAGTGTCTCTTAATAAGACTTTATTTTATTCTGCAAAATTTGTGGCAGTATCTACCTTGATATATTGTGGGTTTGGTGACAGTAAGTTGGCTCTTGTTCTGTTTACAGTTTAAATGGCTGAGGTGTAGCTGCAGTCTCAGATGACTCACAAATATCTCCTCTTAAAATCTGAAATACGAGGTGCTAGCAACTGTCTTGCTAAACAGCTTTCAAAAGAATAGAATAGAATCAACCAGGTTGAAAGAGACCTCCAAGATCACCCAGTCCAACCCAGCCCTATCCAGTCAACCAGACCATGGCACTAAGTGCCTCATACAGTCTTTTCCTGAACACCCCCAGTGATGGTGACTCCACCACCTCCCTGGGCAGCCCATTTCAATGCCAATCACTCTCTCTGGCAAGAACTTCCTCCTAACATCCAGACTATACCCTCCCCGGCTTGCTCAAGTTTAAAGAGCAATCCAAGGATGAGGTGAACCTCTGGGAAAGTGGGATTTTTGCAGTGAACTTGCTTCTTCCACACAACTGGAGCAATACCACTATGACTGAAGTCAGAAATCTAAAGCTAAGAGTTTTTCAGAGCACAATCAAAGGAGCATCCTTTCCATGCAGCCAGGAAGGAGCAGCAGCTTCTGAACCAACCCTCCCAAAAAGGCTCCTCCACTCAATAAAAGCACAGAAACACCATTCAGTGGTTTTGTTTGGGCAAAAAAGCAGCATGGCTCAGTAACAACTGATCAACAGAAAGAAGAACGCTGACCTTGAATGAAAACACAGAATTAGAACCATTTAGGTTGGGTGAGAATTTTGAGACCATTAAGTCCAACCATTAACGCAGAACAAGCCAGTTTGCTGCTAAACCATGTCCCTCAGTGCCATATCTACACATCTTTGAAATCCTTACAGGGAGGAGCAATTCATCCACTTTTCACTGATTCAACCACTTCCTTGGGCAGCCTGTTCCAGGCCTTGTCAACCCTTTCCATGATGATTTTTTTTCCCTAATGTCCAACCTGAACCTCCCTGAGTGCATCTTGGGGGCATTTTCTTTTGTCCTGTCACTTGCTGCTTGGGAGTAGAGACCAACACCCACCTCACTAGAATCTCTTTTCAGGGAGTTGTACAGATCCAGAACGTATGCTCTCAGCCTCCAGACTAAGCAAGACTTGTTCTCCATACCCTAAGGCTTGTTTTCCATACCCTTCACCAGCCTCACTGCTCCTCTATATCTCCCTTGCAACACCATCTTTTAACACCACCTTCCAAACCAATACAGCAAACTTTTCACATTGCTTCACCCCCCCAAGCTGTCAAATGCTAGATTGTCTTCCTCTGCAGTCAGTGCAAATTAGAGGAGGTCAGCATTCCACAGCAAATCTCCAACAGCCCAGTGGGTGCTGTATTATATATGATTTGACTATTCCATACACGTGCTACTCAGATGCTTCCTCCCAGAAGTACTTTTTCAGTGGAAGACACCAGCTCAGATTTATTCCTGGGGCAGTGCAAAAACACCCAACAGAACTACCCACTGGCAAACTGAAGTGCTATTAGAATTCATTAAAAACCCAGTGAAAAAAATAAGCTGCCCCCATAGAGTGGAGCAAACTCAAAGCCTGAAATCAAATCACACACCAACACTCTGGGAGCATTGCTGGGAGATGTGCAGGCAGCTGCCTTCAATGTCCCGTCACAGCTCTCCAGCTGTGAGCTCCTGAGTTAAGAATATATTTCAACTTCCTTCAGGAGGCAATTACAGAAGGTCTGGAAAAGGGTTTTAGGATAATAAATAAAACCTAGTAAATTAATTTTTTATGGCCCTGAGCTACCACAGCATTTCAGGCATTTCATAAGCAACATTAGAACCATAAAACACGCAACAAAAAAAAGCAGAGGGAATCAGAGGGACATTAAATATTTAACATTTTATCACTGTGTCTTGCCAAAAAATGTGTTCAAGTCTTAATAAGAGGTCTTTGCACTCATCTTCAGGCATGCTGTCATCTTGCAAGAGAAGAGCAGGTATGCAAGATGGAGAGGTTGCACCACATGTACCCGCTTTGCCTTCAAGCATAACCTATATACTCATCTTCCTTGAGAAGAGAAAATGGCTGTGCTCAGGAGGACACTGGGGCGAGGTATTAACACTGTGATCTTTACGTCTTTGTTCCAGTAAGCAAAGAGTGGCTACTAATAAGATGGAGGCTTCCTTTCTACAAGGAGCCACATGGAAAAGATGAGGGGTAACAGATGCAAGTCCCTCCTGGGGAGAATCCAATTGCACATGGGGCAAATTTGTCCCAGTGACAACAATCCCCAAATTGTCCAAATGGGATACCTTCAAGAGTGTATGATGTCATGCAAGCAGCTCGGCATGCTGAGAGTGGACAAACAAATAAAGCCTGGGCTGTAATATTTTGTGAGAAACAGTGAACTTGAGTATTTACTGCCTGTTTTCCAACACCCAGACACAGTCATCTGTACTGAGCTTTAATCTATCCAATATTTCAGTGTTTACTTGAGATCTATGTTACTTAAGACCTCTCCCAGAACAAGTAAAGGCAAACTGTGTCATGTTGCTCGACCCAGTTTATCAAAACTAAACCTGAGCAGACAGATAGTGATTTATACTTCATACAGTACAGGCTATTAGGAAAGCAGCATCTGTGGAAGGGTGGCATTGGGCTTAATTAACAATGCAAAGGCAGGGAGCTAATTTTACTTCAAGTAGGGTCATTAGAAGTTGTTGATGTATGCAATTTATCCACAGCGACTGCTGACGTGCTGATGGAGATAACTCAATGAACCATCATTTTATCAGTGGCAATGGGATGCTTTCAAGGACAACATTTGTTTTAAAATGAGGAGCTGCTGCCTGGATGGAAAATAATGATCCTGAAAGGCAAGAGCCAGCAAGCAATCTCTGAAAATAAGATGAAAGCATGGCTGTCCTCTGGAAGGCCACATGAAGTTATCTTTTAGCAGTCTGTCATCCTGAGTGAGGTACCAGGCAAGTCAGAGATTTCAGCATCATGAAGATATTAAACTGCAGCTACAAGACATTTAGTAGAGGTAGTCCCAGGCATCATGTCTCAGTCTCAACAATCAGCATAATTCAGCTGTAGAGATAAAACCTATCCAAAACATGGACAGGTAAGGAATGGTTCCTAGAAGCCATGTGAAAGATGTTGCTCTTTTGTGGCATGTTTAAAAAAAACAAACAACCAACTGAAACAAAAGCAACCAACAAAAATAAAACCAAACCAAAAAAGAAAACAAACAAACCCCACAGAACCACAGACCCCTACCCCCACCAGATTTCAACAGAAAAGGAAATGTGAATCCCTCTAATAAAAGGGCTCAGTCTTGAGCACCTATCTCAAAAATCTGTATCCCCAAAAGTTTGTTCCCCAAACAAGCCTTTAGTATCATTTAAAATCCTCCAAATCAATACAGATAAGGAAGAAGAAAAGATAACATTAAGAGGGATATAAGTATTGTGTGTTCCTAGCCTCTTGCTCCATAGAATCACATAATGATAGGACCATTTTGATTGTAAGAGACATTTCAGATCATCAAATCCAATTGTTAAGCCAGCACTGCCAGGTCAACACTAAATCATGTCTCTCAGCACCACCTCTACACAACTTTGAAATCCCTCCAGAGATGGGGACCCACCACTTGCCTGAACGGCCTCTTCCAGGGCTTGACAACTCTTTTGAGGAAGAAGTGTTTCCTAATGTCCAACCTAAACTCCCCTTGGCACAACCTGAGGCCATTTCCTCTTGTCCTGTTACCTGGGAGAAGAGACCCACACCCACCTCACTCCAACCTCCTTTCAGGGAGTTATAGAGAGCCACAAGATCTCCCTTCAGCCTCCCTTTCTCCAGGCTGAACGATTCCAGTTCCCTCAGCCATTCCTCACAAGACTTGTGGTCTAGGTGAGGAGAAAATTCTTCACTGAGAGAGTCATTGGCTACTGGAATGGGCTGCCCAGGGAGGTGGTGGAGTCACCGTCCCTGGGGCTGTTCAAGGCAAGGTTGGATGTGGCACTTGGTGCCATGGTCTAGCCTTGAGCTCTGTGGTAAAGGGTTGGACTTGATGATCTGTGAGGTCTCTTCCAACCTTGGTGATACTGTGATACTGTGATAGTGTGATCTACATATATACAGAAGAGCAGAATGTCCCCTTTAGGGAACATTTCCCATAACCTACTCATGCTCACATTGCTGGACACAAATGCTGTGTCTGTTCCTCATCTCAGCACTCCCACTTGTGAAATTTTAACTCAGGAAGGAGAATTAAACCAAATTTTATAGGTAGGTTGAAAACAAACTGGATGCTACAACTCTCTTGGGAAAAGGGAAAGTTAATTAACAGTCTATTATCTTGAAAGTGTCTTTCTGAAGGCCTGGAGGTGTCAACAGAGGCCATTACTGCCTCATTTAAACTGATGGTCCTCTCAGTTGCTGTCTCCTCTCTTCATTTTCAGGGCAGGAGGAGTCAGCTATTCATTACATATTTGTATTCCTTCAGAGCTTTTTTTTTTTCACTCTTGTTTTCCACTCTCTTTCATTAGGAGGATTTAATGAAATACTTAATCCAGTTAGAATTCCATCCTAGCTGCTGGATAAATTTTCTTCCATAGAAGTCTATTAAGACAAAAAACAACACCACGTCCCTGATGGCATCACCCTGGTTCTACAGCTACTAATCAGCTTTGGCTGACTTGATTTTCTTTTCATAGCCAGATGCTTTAGGGGTCACTCTTTGGGGTTTTTTGTTTGTTTGCTTCTATTTTTTTTTTTTAATTGCCTCATCACTACCCTCAGTGCTCAATTTTCTTATGGTTGTTTGCTTGTTGGGTTTTTTTTTAGTTTCAGAATACCTATTTTACTCCTACTCTTCTAGTCTGTTTCTAGGTTCCTGGATTTTAGTTTCACTAACACCTACCAGAAATTTCTTCAGGTCTCTCAAAAGGATCATTCAGGTCTCTCAAAAGCCTCTTCGGGCTTTGCCTCTAAGACTTTGCTTCAAGACATGTGATGCAGAAGATCTAAATCTCAGTGGTAGTGGCTTGGCACTGCTGTGGGCATAGCAGCAAGGGAAATTCATTTAAACGACTTTAGTTGTGCCAGTAAAATACAAATGCAAAGAAATGTATCTTGCATTTCAAGAGTCATTCCAGTCTCCTACATCACATCATCTTGCTGAGCAGAAGGCAGGAGAAGTGAATGTAATTTTTTCATGTATTTCTTCACAGGGTGAATTAATGAGTTTCTGCCATCATCTGCAGCGAGAAATATTGGGAGCATGTATTTTTTTCAGGATCTCAAGAGTGTGAGAAAATTTCAGAAGCATAAAATATCTCCCCCTCCCCTTTAGCAAACCTTTTTGTTCAGTCATTTTATAGCCAGCAGGAGAAAATGGTTGGAAGCTTACTCCAAAAATTGATGACTGCTGGTAAAAGATATGGTAACGATTTGGGTCACTTTGAATTATAAAAGTCATCATTGCATTCTTGGCTATTAACTGCTTCCAGAATACAGCCTCCTAAGTGTCAAACCTGAATGATGCATTTAGCTAACCTCTGACTCAAAAAGTATCTGTCTGTAAGATTATACCCCAGTGACAAGAAGTGCAGATACCTGATGGGGTGTCCCAGACAGACACGACATCAGAAAGAGGGACAATAGGGCACTCCTGATGCCAACTGATGGATAGAAGGTTAAAGCTCTGAAGGCTTCTCATGGAGTTCTGGGACTACAAAATCATTTTAACCTTTACAAAATATTAGATGGGAAACACTAGAATCATAGAGTCATAGAATGGTTTGAATTGGAAGGGACCTTAAAGACCACTTAGTTCCAACCCTCCTGCCATAGGCAGCAACACTTTCCACCAGGTCAGGTTGCTCAAGGCCTCATCCAACCTGGCCCTGAACATCTCTAGGGAGGGAACATCCATGACTTCCCTGGGCAGCCTGTTCCAGTGCCTCACTACCCTCACTGTAAAGAATTTCTTCCTAATATCCAGTCTAAATCTACCCTTTTGAAGCTCCCCCTTGTCCTAGCACTACAGGCCCTTATAAAAAGTCCTGCCTCAGCTTTCTTCTATGCCCCCTTCAGGTCCTGGAGACACTGGGAAAGCAAATTACTTTTCAACTGCTTGGAAAAAGTCATGCAAATTATGGAATCCATGTCAAACTCCAGCATGGAATGAAAATCTCATACCCATGAAAATTTCTTCTCCTGTGTGAACGAGACTCCAGCCTCCTGAGCTGCACCCCACCGGGCCTTTAAGCCTGTTGCTGCTTTGAAAGATCCCCAGCATGGAAACAAAACTCCCACTCTAGGCAGACTGTTTGCTGTCTAGGCTTTCAAGGCAGTTTGTCCCTTCTCAAATGAACCATCACAAAACCCACAAGAGGTCCCCCTGGATCATTGTTACCTCCTCTGGACCGACTCCAACATGTCCACGTCTCTTCTCTGCTGAAGAGTGTGCGCTGCAGGTGGGGTCTCAGCAGAGCAGCGCAGAGCAGCGCAGCGCAGCAGAATTCCCTCCCTCCACCTGCTGGAAGAACAGAGAGAAGTCTGCTGAGTCACACTGAAAACTACCACTTAAACTCGAACACCCTGAAAAAAAACAGGCAGCAGTTCAACTGCCAATGCATCTAAAGTGAGCTGTCTTCTCTGGCCTAAGGTCTCCAGGCCTGCAGCCCCCTCCAGAAGATGGCTGCTATGGCCCCCAAGGCTGGCAGCATGCTCCTTTGTTGCTGCACCATTCTCCATGAAGCCAGCAATCTCCTGCAGGGACAGCTGGAGAAATGACATCAGGGAGAGTGCTGATGGTAGTGGAGAGCCCATTTGACTCAGACATCAGGTGATGCATTTCATCCTTCTTCACAGGGTAAGGAACAGCCACCCCCTCTTCCTCCCCGCAGCAGCAAGGATTTGCCTTGACACTCAGCACCTGAGTCTGTGCAAACAATGTGGGGCTTCCACATGACCCCACCCTGCATTTGCTTTGCTCCTAGACAGATTTTAAGTACAAAATGTCTATATAATCCTCCTAATTAAGAAATGAAAGCTTGTCCTCTGTAGACCCCTCTCAAGGACCCAAGGGCAGAGACAAAACTTTTAACTCATTGCTTGTTGTTACAGGCCAGCAGCTGGGAGATGGGAAGTTACTATGTGGGAAGCTACTTGTAGTAATTAGGTCACAGATTCATAGAATGGTTTGGGCTGGAATGGACCTTAAAGATTATCTAGATCCACCCCCCCTGCCATGGGCAAAGACACCTTCCACTAGACCAGGTTGCTCAAGGCCTCATCCAACCTGGCCTTGAAGACTTCTGGGGAGGGAACACCCACAACCTTCCTGGGTGTGCAAGTTTGAAGCTAGCTAGAACGTTTTGGTGAGAAGGATTAGATCACAGGCTGTGAAAGACAAACAATGGTGATGTGTTCTTCGCTCACAGGCTTGCTGAGAGGTATAAGAACAAGAATCCAAACATAGATAAGGAAGTCGCTCTCTGTCCAGCTCTGGGTTGCATTTCTCTCTAACCTCACCCTCCATCTCTCTGATTAATCCACTTTGCTTCCTAACCCTCCTGGCCGACCTTCCATTCTTCTTTGGGGCACAAGGCAATGTCTGGGGTAAGGTAAGGGAGTGGGAGAAGGTGGAAGGGTGGTTGAGAGCCCCTCCTGGGAACTCAGGTTTCTGGGAGGGCTGTTGTGTTTCTGTATTCCCTTTTACCTTGTCTATTTCTGTCTATAACTGTATATACTGTAAATATTTGCTTGTCTATTGAGCTAAGCTGTAAACAATAAGCTTCACTCAATTTCCAGAGCCAGATGAGTCTAGTCTGGGTGATTTCCAAAGTGTGGGGGTCGCAGAACACCCAAACCACCACACTGGGAAACCTGTTCCAGTGTCTCACCAACCTCACTGTAAAAAATTTCTTTTGACAATCAATGCTAAATCCCCCTCAGGCTTTGACCCATTCCCCATTGTCCTCACTACAAGCTCTTATAAAAAGGTCCCATTCCAGCTTTCTTGTAGGCCCCCTTCAGGTACTGGAAGGCCACTATAAGGTCTCCTCAGAGCCTTCTCTTCTCCAGGCTGAATAACCTGTTGTAGAATAAAGGAAGAGTGTATTAAAGTATCAAAACCTCTCACTGATGTACCATTATGAAACAAAGCACCACACTGTACAGGCAGGAATTTGATTTGAGATGTGAACATGTCACAACTTAGTTCTAGATAGAACCTACTAGTTATTCTGCATCTTTAATATTGCTTTTATCCCTCTGACACAACTTAAGTCTGTTTCCTCTTGTCCCATCACTCATTACTAGGGAGGAGAGTCCAACCCACACCTGGCTCAAATCTCCTTTTAGGAAGTTGTAGAGAACAAGAAGGTCTCTCCCGAGCCTCCTTTTCTCCAGGCTGAACAACCCCAGTTTCCTTGGTCACTCCTCACAAGACCTGTTCTCCAGACCCTTCATAGAATCATAGAATCATAGAATGGTTTAGGTTGGAAGGGACCTCAAGGATCATCCAGCTCCAACCCCCTGCCACAGGCAGGGACACCTCCCACTAGAGCAGCTCGCCCAAGGCCTCATCCAGCCCTTCCCTGGATACACTCCAGCATCTCAATGTCTTTCTTGCAGTGAGGGGCCCCAAACTGAACCCAGTATTTGAGGTGCAGCCTCACCAGTGCCAAGCACAGCAGGACAACCATATCCCTGGTCCTGCTGGCTTCACTATTGCTGATTCAAGACAGGATGTCTTGGCACACACTGGGTCATCTTCAGCTGGCTGTCAACCAACACCCCCAGGTACTTCCTCACCAGGCAGTTTCCAGCCACTCTGACCCAGGCTTGGCATGTTACAGGAGGCTGTTGCAGCCCAAGTCATTACAATACTTACGGTGGCACCACAATTTACTACAGTGGAAGTGCTGAGTATTCTGGCAAGCCGGCAGAAATGGAGGTGACTGGGACTTGGTCTTGTTAGCCAACTGTGAAGGGGGTTTTAAGCTTTCTTCTGTGAGCATTTTTGCAGGTTGCAGCTTTTGTGACAATTCAATGCACTTATTCACAATATAAACTCAGTCAGGGAAACAATTAAACCAACTCTTTGACTTTAAATACGAAAAGCTAACTGCTTCAGTGGAGATTAAATTAAGCACATGCTATTCTTAATAGGTGTGATTTCCTCAACTATTTTTTCCTCCAAGAAAGGGTAAAATCTCTCCTGTAAGGTTGCATGTAACAGGTAGTAAGAAACTGTGATTAGCTGGCTTTCCATCCTCCATGCACAGCTTTAAAACCCTTTTTTTCACATATTGTATCCTAACAAACCATGAGATGCTTAATTATCTCATTAGAGAAGCCAAAGCAGAGAAAATAAATGTTAAGAGAAGGCTGTGAGCCTCGGTGGGATTACAAGGAGAACCTGAAGGGCCAGACTGTGTAATTTAAACAACAAAAAGAAAGTCTGTAGTTTAAAATTGCTCATATGAATCTGAAACCCTTAATTAAAGTATTAAAACTCTTCCTTCTTAAGGCTGTTTCTCTCTTCATTGCAAGCAAAACTAAAGAGCCCCAAGGCTTAAGAGAGTGAATGGGTTTCCAGGTAGCATAGATGGGTAAGTCCTGGGGCTGCAGCAGCTTTGGGGCAGGTGTGGAGTTAATGGGTGCCTTGAGCAGCCCTGGCCACTCAAGCAGAGAGCAGGCAGAAGTCAAACACGATGTGATAAATGGCTTTGTACAAAAACTGAGTGTGAGCCAAAACCCCCTTAGAGGGTCTAAGGGAAAAAAAGAAGAGGGCTGCATTGAAGGATCCATTTATTGACAGGTCTCTCTGAAAGTGAGCTTTCTCTTCAGTAAGTCTGAGAATCTTAGCATGGATACAAATATTTTTGTCCAAACACAGATATTTAATGCCAGAAGAGACACTTAGAGGATTATTTTTACCCCAAACAACTTTCTTGTGTGTTTTTGTTTAAATTTGCTTCTTCCATGGAGCCTTTGCTTTTCTTTCAAAAACCATGGAGAGAACAGAGTGAATGAAGCTGAGCTGTCAGTTCCTCTTGCTCTTATTTTACTTTACTCTCTTGCAGAATGCCTACCTACACACTTGGGCACTGTAAAGAACTTTAAAATGGGCATTAATTACATTCAGGTATTAGGAAAACTGGCTTAATGTAAATGAGAAGCTCCAGGGTAGAGTTACAAGACACTTCATAAATTCCCTGAAAAAAATTATTGATCTTTCACAAAAATACCTTCAAGAAGAGAAAAAAAAACAGCTAGGAACAAACTACAAAGAACTGATTTTATTTAAAAACCTCATGGCTACACAGCAAAGATTCTAAGCTGCTCATCTGCTGTGAAGTGATCAGATAGCTGCACTCATGACTAACTATCCAGCAGCTGAAATGAGGTTTGTGCTGGCTCTTCTTAGCCTGAAGAAAAAATGATTAGGTCCTCTTAGCAAAATCAGAGAAGATTTACAAGTCTCAAGTGTCTTTGGACTCAGCATGAGCAGCAACACTCTGCAAGTTAAGCCCATAGTGAAAATAAAATAATATGTATCAGTTCTATCAAAAGCTGACAGTCATAAATGAACTGAGCTGTTAACAGAGATAATAGTATAGAATCTTTCAGCAAGCACAGCACTAATCACCCTAAAATCAAATACTCCTCCATTCTTCCTCTGATTATACAGGTGATAAAGAAATGTTTTCCTTAAAAGTAAATAAAATTACAGCTAAGTTATGTTTTGTCACTTTGAAAGGAAAAAAAAAGGCAGTTTGATCTTGTGAAAATAACAGATCAATCCTTTTCAGTAGATAGGATAAATGCTGCTGCTGCAGGCAGGATTGGAGTGTTTGTAGTACCTATTGCAGCTATTGAGGCTGTTAGGTGTTGCAAGGGTCTGTCTGGATATCATTTAGTGCTACTCCACTGCTAAAGCAGAGTCACCCACAGCAGTTTAGAATCATAGAATCAGTCAGTGTTGGAAGGGACCACTAGGATCATCTAGTTCCAACCACCCTGCCACGGGCAGGGACACCTCACACTAGATCAGGCCGGCTAGAGTCTCATCCAGCCTGGCCTTAAACACCTCCAGGGATGGGGCTTCCACCATCTCCCTGTGCAGCCCATTCCATGCTCTCACCACCCTGATAGTGAAGAACTTCTTCCTAACATCCAGTCTAAATCTACCCATTTCTAACTTTGCTCCATTCCCCCTAGTCCTATCACTACCTGAGCTTGCCCAGGATAACAAGATCCAAGTGGGTTTGGAGTATCTCCAGAGAAAGACTCTACAGTCTCTCCAGACAGACCGTTCCAGAGCTCCAGCATCCTCACAGCAAACAAGTTTCTCCTCATGTCCAGGCAGAACCTTCCACTTTGTGCCACTGCCCCTTTTCCTGTCACTGGGCACCACTGAAAAGAGCCTGGCCCCACCCTCTCAACCCCAACTCTTTATATGGGAAGATCCCCTCTGGGTCTACTCTTCTCCATCTAAACAGTCACAAGTCTCTCAGCCCAAAAGCCAACACCAGACAGCATTCTGATTATAGTTCAATTATTCCACTACTTCATTGTACCATTTCCCTTCTACCACCTCCACTTCTGCAATACTTCATTCAGCAATTACTGGAACTGGACTCCTCCACAATTAGCATCTCACTCTTGAGTCAGCTCAGGATATTCTTCAGTGCAACTCAGCATTTCCACAGCAGGCCCTGCATAATGGTGGGACAGACAGCTGACCTTGGTAAATTCCCTGACCTGAGAATCCAGAGCAGGGATAAGCACCCCAGATTCACATGGGGCAATTTTACTCTTGCACCACTTCTTGCCACCCCTGCAGGGTGCTGCACCCCCAAAAGCAGTAAAATCATTGAATCACAGAATGGTTTGAGTTAGAAGGAACCATTAATGGTCACCTAGTTCAACCCTCCCGCAGTCAGCAGGGACATCTGCAACTGCAGCAGACTGTTCAGAGCCCAAACCAACCTGGTATGGAATGGTTCCATGGAGGGGGCATTTTCCATCTCTCTGGGCAACCTGGGCCAGTGTCTCACCAACTTCAGCATATACCATTTCCTCCCTCTCTCCAGTCTAAATCTCCCTCTTCTAGGTCAAACCATCACCCTTCTTCCTGTCACAACAGGCTCTGCTATAGAGTCCCCAGCTTTCTGATTGTTCCTTTAAGCACTAAAAGGTCACCAGGTCTCCCTTGACCTTTCTCTTCTCCAGCCTGAACAACCCCAACTCACTTTGCTGGTCCTCAGAGCAGAGGGCTTCCAGCCCTTGCATCATTGTTGTGGCCTCCTCTGGACCTGCTCTAATGGGTCCATGGAGGTCTTCTGCCTCTGGCACTGAAGCCATCAACTCCCTCCTTTTTTGTCCTATGAAGTCAGTGTGTTTGGAGTTCTTTTTACCCCAGGCAGAATTCCCTATCTCTCCTGTGCTGAGGACTCCAGAGCTGGCCCCAGCACTGCAGGTGAGTCACAGCAGAGCAAAGCTACAAAATTCCCTCCCTTCACCTGCTGCCCTCACTGCTGGAGATCAGCCCAGGGCATGGCTGTCTCTGAGCTGTGAGTGTGTGTTGCCAACTCTTGTCCAGCTTTTCACCCACCAGTACCCACAAGACCTTCTCTGCAGGGCTGCTCTCCAGCCCTTTATCCTCAGCCTGGAATGACACTAAGGACTGCAGGGATAGACTAGCGGCTGGTTTGCTACCTGGGTGCTCTGAGGACTCACAATAATTCAGCACAAGCCCAGAGAAGCAAAAGTGGATAGAGATGAACTGCTACAGCTTAGGAGTCACCCACATCTAACCTGCTTCCACTATCTATGCACCCACGTCCTTTTCTCTGATGTAGCAGGACTAGAAACACTATCTCTCTCAGCTTGTATTTCTTTACAACCTCATGAAAAGGATGAGTTTGCTGTCACATTCCTGTAATGAATACATAAGCCTTGCTTTCCCTTCAGCTCTTGTCCTGTTGACTCCAAGGCAGTGACTAGAAGACAGAAAATTGGTTTATGAATTGATTTTACCCATCGACCGCAGCTGTATAGAGTCTGACAATCCCTACTGTGTTTTGCCAGTAAAAAAATCCAGGGAAGCAATGTCATAAGACAATAGGGAGCTGAGAAAACTTGAACTGCATGGAAGCTTTGGAGCTGACAGAAAGTAGAACGAAACCCAGAAATTATCACATCCTGTTTGCATTTATTACGGGCTCCCTCTAATGATAATCACTCAGAAGAGTTACTGCTTTTGCAACTAAAGTACAGCTACAATAAAAATCTAAGGAATTAAGCTCAGTAAACCCATTCATAGATAAGGATTTGGAGATATCCTTCAGAAATGAAAACTGCCTCTCTTTTACAGCTACTGTCCTTCCTTGCTTAGCCAGCAAGCCTGGCAAGGACAGACCACATGTGTCTTTGGGAGCTCGCCATCAGGCTCTTCCATTCCTCCAAGTTAATTCAGCAGACACCCCACAGGCACTGTCTGCACGCAACTGTAATCCCCAGCACCCTCACAAGCCTGAGGCCATTATGCACTTCCCAAGCTTTGTCCAGCACTTTCCCTGAGGAAAATCTGCCAGGGATGATAAGCAAGTGATGCAGGGGTGTGCTTTGTGAAGACCACCGTTGTCTGCTTAAAAGCGAGCTCTCCAACCCCACTTTGGCTTCAGATCTGAAGCTGGGCTCATACCAGAGTCCATGAACTGAATGTTCAGCACATTAGCTGCTAACCCACCAGCCATGGCTTACGACAAGCAGTCCATCACTGCCTGCTCCCCAAAAGATTATTTACAATTATGTGATGGTCTTGTCTCTTTCTTATACTTGCCAACATGTTGCTCTAGAGTAAAGAAATCAAGGTGTTTTTATCATGTTGAACTGTATCTGAATAAAGAAACAGCCTAGTTTCTTATTTCCATAGCATCACAGAACAGGTTGAGTTGGAAAGGATTTTAAAGATCTAGTTTCTACCCGCCCTGCCACAAGCAGAGGCACCTTCTACAAGACCAGGCTGACCAAATCCCCATCCAACTGTTCTCTGAATACTTGGATGGGGCCTCTACAACTTCCCTGGACAACCTGTTCAGTACCTCACTACAACAGGAAAGAACTTCTTCCTTACATGTCATCTAAACCTGCCCTCAAGCCATTACTCTTTGCCCTATCACTGCACGCCCCTGGAAATTGAGTCCTCTCCGTCTTTCCTGTAGGCCTCCTTTACGTACTGGAAACACCATCATAGATGGGATGCCATCACAATATCCCACTGCCCTTTTTCACTAGTCTACAGCTGCCCATTTAGCTCAGAGTCTCATTACTTGATAGTTCTTCCTTCAAGCAGTGTTTTGGTTTAGAGGGATTGCAATTTCTCTGTTCCTATTAGATTGATTTATTTTTTTAAAATCTCCTTTTCTTTCCAATACAGAAAAATAAAATTAGACTAGAACAGAATCACAAAGAAACACAAATGATGGCCTCCATGTACACACTCAATCATCTTAAGTGGTTCCTGAAGAAAAAGCTCTGTTGATGAGGTGTGATGCTTTCACAGAACCATCCATGGACTTCCCCAATGCAGGACCCAGCTGATTTGCTCACAAAGACCATGCTGGGAAAGCCTGAAGCACCTGCAGCCACCTGGGATTCTCCTCTCTGTGTTTCGGGTTCTTCAATGGCATTACTGTCCCATGGGAGAGTCTCAAGGTGAAAATACAGAGTTCAGCCATATGGTTGGATCCAGATCTTTTTATCCCAAAGCAGAAGAAAATGTAGGTTGAGTGAAATCGTTTGTTTCCCAGCTCTGCGAGGCTTTGCTGTGTCTCAGGGTCCTCCAGCTCAGCCAGGGCAAGAGTTTCTCCATCCTTCCTATTTAAAACCACCCCTCAGTGAATAATTTCATAGTCCCAAGACAGCTTGTTAAAAGTGGAATACCAACTGAAACATTCAGGTATTTCCATCAAGAAATTTAACCAACCTCCCCTTTACACTTCCTACATGACCTACTCACAACCCTCAGCCACCTG
Source organism: Tricholaema leucomelas (assembly GCA_013400475.1). Taxonomy (NCBI): domain Eukaryota; kingdom Metazoa; phylum Chordata; class Aves; order Piciformes; family Lybiidae; genus Tricholaema lacrymosa; species Tricholaema leucomelas. The sequence continues at coordinate 785,646 of WAAF01009270.1, read as the reverse complement.
GAAAAAAATGCAGCTTTAGATGCAACTAATTGCAAAAATTACTTTCCCTGCACCCTTTAACGTGGTAGCTGCCTGTTACCCTGCTGAAACAAGAGCTTTAAACCTTGAATAGGACTCTGCCCACTTTAAAACAGACACAGAAGTTATATAATTAATTCAGATGTCTTCTTATGTGATAGCCCTGGAAAACAACAACATGAACAAAAAGATCATCTGCAGTAGTTTAAAAGCCCTTTTGGAACAGTGTTGTTTTTTTTCTTAAAGTGATTTTCTTCATATGAAGCTTTTTTTTTTTCAAATAGGAGATTAACAAAAACAAAATTCCCTACATAAACCTACACAGGACACTGGCTGACAAGTTCAGCTTCCTCTTTCCTTTACTCCACGTTTACTGAAGTTATTTGCAAGCCAGACACTTTGTCATCCTATTTATTACCATTTGGAGTCAGAGAAAGCTTTGCTTGCACAGCTGATTCTTCCCCACCCTCAGGGACTTGCATCTCCAACATGTTTTAGGTCTCTAGACAGTTTGGTCTATGGTTTATTTTTTGTCAAACTTGTTTTATAGTTCCATTAAAATGAACAAGTAATTTGCATTACACAAGTTTCTGCTTGAGGTTGCTTTCCTGTAAGTAACAGTATTTTCAGCTTTTTAGTTAATATTAAGTCAGGTTTTTGTCATAAGCAAGGAAGAACAGCCTGGAGGAGACAGAGACTCTGAAAGGAAATGCAACAGATTAGAAAGTTCACAATGTTCTTTACTTCAAACCAAGAAAACCAACCGGAAACCAAAAGCATGAAGCAGGCACTAACTATTAAAATGCAAACAGAGGTGGCCAAAATCTTAAGCATTTAATAAAATATCCCAGAATCACCACTGTGAATAACCACAAAAAAATGCAGAAACCACATACACTAGTGGATAAATAAGAGGTGTTTTTAACAAGGCAGCCTCAAGCAGCAGTTCCTCCAGAGGGACTGCTGCTGTGCTGCAGGGCAGAACCCGGGCTGCAGGGGGACACCTGCGCCATGGGCCACCGGCTCCCCACAAGGCAGTTAGCAGGGAACCCAGCAATTAAACAGCTCCTCAGCGGGGATCCAGCTTCATTTTGGACGCTCGATTAAATCTGAAATACTTCCTACAAATTATTGTCAGCTCCACAGGCTGACACAAAGATGATCTTGTCTGTTTGGGGAAAAAAATAAAGGGGTTGGATTCAAAAAGGCTGCAGAGGATGGTGCGGCTGGGTGCCACGCACGCCAGCCTGGTCCCTCCTGGGAATGAGATGAGGGCACATCCCTCTGCATCTCCCTGCACACTGAGCTCTCTCCTGGCACAAAAATGATCAGAGGGCTAATGCACCACTCCTATGAAAAAAGGCTGAGAGACTTGGGGCTGTTCAGCCTCTTCTGGAGACTTTCAAGGCCCGTTTGGATGCGTTCCTCTGTGATCTGTGTTAGATTGTGTGGTCCTGCTCTGGCAGAGGGGTTGGACTCAATGATCTCCTTGGGTCCCTTCCAACCCCTAATATCCTGTGATCGTGGGAGAAGAGAAGGCTCCTGGGAGACCTCCTTGTGGTCTTTCAGAACTTAAAGGGGACAGTAAGAAAGATGGGAACCTTTCCAGCAGGATGCATTGTGAAAGAACATGGGGTGATGCTCTGAAACTAAGATGGGAGATCCAGACTACATAAAAAGAAGGCATTTCTTACACCTAGGGTTGTCCAGTGATGGAAGATGCCCCTTCCTAGAACCATTTCAGGTCAGGTTGTTTGGTGCTCTTGAGCAACCTGACGTAGTTAAAGATGTCCTGCTGACTACACAGGGATTGGACTAGATGACCTTTAAACAAACCCAAACCATTCTATGATCTCTGGAACATCCAGGCAGCAAACCAGGCTTAGGCCTCCCAGAATTGACCCAGAAGGTCCTTAACTGTTGGGAACCTGGCATCCAGCATGGACCCTTCCACTGCATGCTGGGCTCCTGTGGCTCTGCTTTGCCCTTGGCCATGCACAGGTGAGAAAGGACCCTGGACACCCTACATGGCAGGAGGTTAAAGCCTTTCCAAAATTCTGATGGGGAGGGGCAGTGTGAAAAGGGAGAGAAAGCAGCACTCATAAGCAGCCCTGACAGCTTAGCTCAGCTCCCAGCACGCTCTCACCACTGCTCCCTTCCTCACACATCTTGTTATTTACAGGTTGCATATAAAAATGCACACTTACATGTTACAAAAATATGCCTCTCTCACGTGTTAGCGCATCTGGGTGCATCTGCAGAGCTCCAGTCACATCTGGGCTCCGTAGAAAGGAGTATCAGCAGTGGGGGACCCCCGCAGCCCCCCAGCTCCCTCAGGCATGCTGGCCTCAGCCCGTCTCTTCCTCCTCCTCCTGAAATTGCCGTTATCAAACATTTTCTCACAGTTGGGGTCGAGGGTCCAGTAGTTGCCTTTGCCTGCAGAGAGAGGAAAAGTCACACAGAGATGGGATTCTACAATCATATGCTGTAATTATTCTATTGAAACACTGTGATGGAAATCTCTACAGATCACTGAGCCCAACTGTCAACCCATCACCACCACTGCCTCTAAACCGCGACTAAAAGTGCCCTGTCTACACGTCTGGGGACTCCACCAGCCTGGACAGGCTGTTCCAGAGATGGACAACTCTTCTCATGAAGAAATTATTCCGAACATCCACACCTCTCCTGATGCAACTTCAGGCCACTTCTTCTAGTCCTATTGCTTGTTACTTGGGAAAAGAGATTGACCCCACCTCACTCCAACCTTTTCGGGGAGTCGTGGAAAGGGAGCCCTCCTCCGCACCCCAGCGCAGTGGGACAGAGAGGCTGCCCCACCATGGCCCCGTCCTCTTACCCGGGTCGTCCTCGTCCCGCGGGACCTTCTTGAAGCAGTCGTTAAGGGAGAGGTTGTGGCGGATGGAGTTCTGCCAGCCCGCTTTGCTTTTCTTGTAGAAGGGGAAGTTGTCGGCCACGTACTGGTAGATCTGGCTGAGGGTCCGCCGCCGGCCCGGCGCGCTGTGGATGGCCATGGCGATCAGCGCCGAGTAGGAGTAGGGTGGCCGGGCAGGGCGCAGGAACTCCTGCTGCGGGGACAGTTCTGGCCAGCCCCGCTCCGCACCCGGAGAGACTGACAGCGGCCGCTGCGCGGGGGCGCAGCCCGAGGCCAGGAAGGGGCCGGCGGGCAGGTAGGCCGTGCTGGGGCCGCCGAGCCACAGGTAAGGGTTAGCGGTGGTTTGAGGCTGGGGCAAGGACCTGCCCGGTGGGTAGATGCCGGGACACCCCGCCACGTCCAGCAGCTCCTGGGCGTGAGGCGGCGGCTCGGCAGGTGGCCCGAAGGCGTGCATGCTCCGGCGGCTCCGCGCCACAGCCCCCGGCCGGCTGCGCGCCGCTCCGCGCCCGCCCGCTTAAGTACCACCCGCCGAGTCCGGCCGGCCACCGCCGGCCCCCCGAGCCCGGCGGAGGGGGAACGGGGCGGGATCCCCCCACTCCAGCCCCTAAGCCGGCCCCTCCGCCCCACGCGTGGACATGGCACCCTACGGGCCATCCCCAGCCCCGCGGGGGAACTCTCCCCTCGCCCTCCCTCCTTCACTTCCTTCATCCCTCCCTCACTCTCTCCTGCTCTTCACACCCCCACCCCTTCTCTCCCTCCTCTCCTTCCATCTTTCTTTGCCTCCATCTGCCCCTAAACCGCTACAATCCCAGCTTCATGAATCACTGGGGAGTTCTAAGTCCCTGTGTTCCATCACTAACCGCCTCCCAGGAAAAGTTTCCTGGTCAAACTATGAGAATTTGGGAAAACCACGACGGTGAGAGCCACCAGCTGACACCACCTTCCGCTTCCTCCCCCAGCCTAGGGCACAAAATCCGCACAGCCACAAGAGCCTTCATCCTGCAGTAAGGAAATTGACAGCGAGCTGAGAAGCATGAAGAAAGTGCCTAAATCCTCTCGGCAAACATCCCTTAGGGGCTGGAGGACCAAACTGGGGTTTTCATGGCTTTCTAATTTGGGATCTCGATTTGCTCATGTGGACTCATGTAACATTGATTACAGGAGGTGCTGGTCCTGCTGCATGAGAGATGCAGGAGATTCAGCAATAAAGCTGAAACATCCCTGTTTGNCCAGCAGCCACGAACTCCCCAGCAGGCAAGGAGAACAGCCCAGCACAAAGTGCCCAAGCAAAGTGCCCTAATCTTTGTTTTGTCTTTCCTTTGTACACATCTGAGCAAGACTGTGAGGGAAGTAGACCTCACCATTGTTTTCATTTCTCAGCCTATCATCTAGTTCTTCTCACCAAAACATTCTAGCTAGCTTCAAACAAGCACAGGTACCTTATAAAACAATTCCTGACTTGAGCGAGCACTGCTCTGCCTGGCACCTCCATTTATGATCTGTAGTGTTAGGGTAAAACAGCTTGACAGGCCCAGCTGTCTCTTCATTCCACAAGCTTTGAGTTCACGTGCAATAATTTATCGACGTGCTCGCCCATGTCTTCTTTAACTACAAAAATCAAAGTTACTTCAATTTAAAAGTGAAAACTCCCCCTTTGCAAAATGGGAAACTTTAGTGAGGTGGAAATTGGTCTTTTCTCCCAAGAAACATTCAACAGGACACAAGGAAATTTTGCACCAGGGGAGGTTTAGACTGGATTTTAGGAAAAACTAATTCCCTGAAAAAGTGGTCAGGTATTGCAACAGGCTGCCCAGGGGAAGTGGTGGAGTCATTATCATAGAATCATAGAATGGTTTAGGTTGGAAGGGACCTCAAGGATCATCCAGCTCCAACCCCCTGCCATAGGCAGGGACACCTCCCACTAGAGCAGGTTGCTCAAGGCCTTATCCAGCCTGGCCTTAAACGCCTCCAGGGAGGAAGCATCCACAGCCTCCCTGGGCAACCTGTGCCAGTGTCTTACCACCCTCACTGTAAAGAACTTCCTCCTAACATCCAGTCTAAATCTCCCCTCTGCCAGCTTAAACCCATTCCCCCTCGTCCTAACATTACCAGACCTTGTCAATAGTCCCTCCCCAGCCTTCCTGTAGGCTCCCTTCAGATACTGGAAAGCCACTCTAAGGTCTCCTCGAAGCCTTCTCTTCTCCAGGCTGCAGAGCCCCAACTCTCTCAGCCTGTCCTCATAGCAGAGCTGCTGCAGCCCTCTGAGCATCTTCGTGGCTCTCCTCTGGACTGGCTCCAGCAGTTCCATGTCCTTCTTGTGTTGGGGGCTCCAGAACTGCACACAGTACTCCAGGTGGGGTCTGAGGAGAGCAGAGTAAAGGGGGAGAATCCCCTCCCTTGCCCTGCTGGCCACACTGCTCTTGATGCAGCCCAGCACAGGGTTGCTGTCTGGGCTGCATGTGCACACTGCAGGCTCATGTTGAGCTTTTCGTCAACCCAGACCCCCAGGTCCTTCTCCTCAGGGCTGCTCTCAGCCATTCATCACCCAGCCTGTATCTGTGCCTGGGATTGCACCGACCCAGGTGCAGGACCTTACACTTGGCCTTGTTAAACGTCATGAGGTTGGCCTGGACCCACCTCTCCAGCCTGTCCAGGTCCCTCTGGATGGCATCCCTGCCCTCCAGCAAGTCAGCTGTGCCACACAGCTTAGTGTCATCTGCAGACTTGCTGAGGGTGGATTATCCCTGGGAGTGTTAAATCAGGACATGATTTAATGGCCATGGCCTTTACCAACTAAAACAATTACATGATTCTATAGAGGCACATGTCCTATGTGTACTTAGGAACTCCTAACATTGAACTCCTTAACTCAAACTAAACTTCTTCTATCCATGCTTACAGAAAGCCACAGCCCCCAGTGCTCTCAGCCTTGCTGGTCTCCACACCAAGTAAATCAGCAGGTGTGTCCAGTGCTCACTCACTGGGTTCTGGATGAAGGATTTCTTCTTTTGGTACTTATGGCAGTAAATTCTAAAGTCAAGTTTACTCAATACTTTGGTTCATGGCATCTGTACAGCTTTGGGGGGAATATTGCAGCCATAAAAAAAAAAACCACCCTTTGAATAACTTGATTTGAATTTATTGACTCATGCTATAAAAAATAATATTCTGTATTTCTTACTCTGCTGTAAAACCAGTTTTGACTGATGTTCCATCTCTCTCATTGACATTAAAATGGAAGAAAATCACCTGAAACTGTTCATCTTTGATAGAAAGCATATCACCATCTGATGAAAATTGGTTTAAAAGTGCATTTCTGTATATTTTGCTAGGGATTATGGCTGTGATTTTGAACTTGCAGACCACTCCTCTGAAGAACAAACAAAAGGCCTAGCTTTAGTGGCAGCAGCAGCAATGTCTGCATAAATATAAAAGGGATACTGCTCTGTGGTGGAGAATTAAAACACTTCAGGTGGCACTTCACACAAATAAAATCATCTCTGAGTCCTAACCTGTATTTTGGGTGTGTGCCTTCAGGTGTGAAAGTACATCTGTATCACTAGATCTTCACAGTTTCAGTATCATTCTGATGTCTGAACTATTGATTTTTAAGCTGTGTTACTTGTGTGTGCATTGGCCCTGGCATGCTGATGGCCAGCCTGTCTAGTCCTGTACACTAGCATAGAATCACAGAACTGCTTCATTTGGAAGAGACCTCTGAGATCATCAAGTCCAACCATCATCCTAACCACCATTAGGCTATTAAACCATGTCCTGAAGTGCTATGTCCACACATTTGTGGCACTTGGTGCCATGGTCTAGCCTTGAGCTCTGTGGTAACGGGTTGGACTTGATCATCTATGAGGTCTCTTCCAACCTTGGTGATACTGTGATACCTGCCAGGATGGTAACTCCACCACCTCCCTGGGCAGTCTGTTCCAATGCCTGACCACTTCTACAGTAAAGACATTTTTTTCCTGATATCCATCTATACCTTCCCTGGCATACTTTCAGGCCATTTCCTCTCACTGTATCACCTGATAGAGAAGAGACCAACCCCCACCTCACTACAACTTCCTTTCAAGTAGTTGTACAGAGCAGCTCTGGGAGTAGCTCAGATCAAATGCTTCAGAGATGCAAGAAACACTTTGGAGATCAGATTTCTTCCTAATGGAAGGCAGTCTGTGGATAGCTTCTGCCCCGGAGCATGAGTCTTATAATCCATTTTAGAATCATAGAATCACTTAGTCTGGAAGAGCCTTTTAGGATCATCGAGTCCAACCCTTAACCCAATGCTGCCAGGTCACCACTAAACCATGTCTCTAAGCACCACATCTACCCAGCTTTTAAATCTCTCCAGGAACGGTGGCTCCACCAGCTCCTTGGGCAGCCTGTTCCAGGGCTTGACAACCCATTCAGTGAAGAAAATGTTCCTGATATCCAACCTAAACTGCCCCTGGTGCAATTTGAGACCATTTCCTCTTTTCTTCTCACTTGTTACTTAGGAGAGGATACCAACCTCCACCTTGCTACAATTTCCTTTCAGGTGATTGTGGAGAGCAAGATCATCTCCCCAGAGCACATACAGAGATTAATACCTATACATACACAAACATCTAGGCTTATGCCATCAGAGCCATCCCAGAACCTCCTTCTAGGCCATACCTATCACCACGACAGCATGCCGGAAGCACAGCTTTGCCAGAGGCCCCTGCCTTGGCCCTCTGCCGTATCTCGATAACACGCAAGGAAAGATTCGGGGATGCATCAAGCTACACCTGCTTGAGCTTCAGAAAAACAAGCCCCAGGCAGTCGCATCTTAGAAAAGTACAAAAGTGAGTGTTGAAAATCATTGTCCCACTAGAGTAAATTTTGCCCTGAATATTCCTGTATGCACACTGCAAAACCAGACATAGCTGATTCACATCACTGACAGGGTACTCATCTGAATGCCAGTTACTCTAGGCATGTTTTTAGATCCATCTTCCAATCTCAGAAGCGTGAGGAGAAATACTCGTTCCATTTCACTGGAATTAGTTCAGGAAACAACTCGACCCCAAACATTAAACTGAGAGTTATTTAATTACCTTGCAATAATTGATTGCCCAGAGACATCCAGCAGCAAATCGACCTCCGGGTATCACCAGCGTGGCTGCCCATGGGTGCTGCTGTTCCCCAGACAGGCTGTGCTGTTCTCAGTGGCATCACTTGTCTCCTCACCGCCGGTGTGTGAACTACAGCTGTAACCACAGGGAAAGGTGTAACAGGGTTTATTTTTATCCATCAGGGTAGAACAGCCCAGCAGAGCGATCTTATTTGTGTTTGTCTAGTGCCTTGTGGCAAACTTCACTGTAGGCTGGCTGAATTTTCTTGTACGTTTTAGACATCTACCATGTAAACAAGAGAATTTATTTCATATGTTTTCTAAATGTACAAATTTACAAGTCTACAGAGAGCTCATTAAATTCTTCCCTTCTCAGCTGAGCTGACACCTGAGGACATGAAAACTCTTTCGCATAATGTATTTGTTAATGCTGACTTCTGTGGGCTGTGCAGGAACCCAGCGATCCCTCATAAACACCCAAACATATCCTATGATGCTCTGACCCGCAGGAAAAACACGTCTTGTTTTGAAATACTGAGCTCTTTATGACTTAATTTGCTTTCTCCAGCATTTCACCTGAATTCACAAGACAAGGAAATGCACAAGGTGAGGAACACGTCTAGAGCGGCTTGGCCAAGGGGCAGCAATCTCTGTCGTAGCTTTGGCAGGACTCCTGCACGTTTAAAACTGTTAGGCTCAGTTGGGTCATTCCTAGCAGCTTTTCTTACCGTCACTTTGCCACGGCCAGAGACATGCCCGTGCCCAGCTACCTTGGGCAGATTGCTCTGCAAAGTCTGGCTGAAGAAGTGAAGCTTTAGGCTGAAGAAGTGAAGCGAAGTGATGCCAAACCTGCCTTCTGCGTCAGCCTCCCGGCGAACGCGACGGGTTTGGTTACTCGTGGGCCAGCGCTGCCATCTAGTGGCGACTGCTCTATGGAGCTGCGTTCTGGGCGGCGTGGATCATGCGACCCTAGAACGGTTTGCCTTTGAAGAGGCCTTCGAAGAGGCCTTCGAAGGTCGTCTAGTCCACGCTAGGAGTGGGAAAGCTTCTTTCACACGCCTTAAGATTAGTGTCTTGAAAATCAAGCTCCAGAAAAGAAGGTGATTCCCAAAATGCGTTATTTATCACTGACAGGCAACACAGAGCCCATACATGCCCAGCCCTAATCCTAACCCTAGCCAGAAGCAGAGCTTGCTGCTGACAACTGGGTGTCAGGAATGTGGGGAGGCACAGTTCCTCCTCATAGCACCTGCTGTTACCTCACGGCTTTTGGTGAGGGCAGTTGGTGGATGTGGGGAGGCCTGTGGATGTGGTCTGTCTGGACTTCAGCAAGGCCTTTGACACTGTCCCCCACAGCAAACTGCTGGCTAAGCTGTCAGCCCACGGCTTGGATGGCAACACTCTGTGCTGGGTGAGGAACTGGCTGGAGGGCCGAGCCCAGAGAGTGGTGGTGAATGGTGCCACATCCAGCTGGCGGCCAGTCACTAGCGGTGTCCCTCAGGGATCAGTGCTGGGCCCCATCCTCTTTAACAACCATAGATGGATGAGGGCATTGAGTCAGTCATCAGCAAGTTTGCAGATGACACCAAGCTGGGGGCAGATGTTGCTGGGCTGGAGGGCAGAAGGGCTCTGCAGCGGGACCTCGACCGCCTGGACAGATGGGCAGAGTCCAAGGGGATGGTGTTCAATAAGTCCAAGTGCCAGGGGCTGCACTTTGGCCACAACAACCCCATGCAGAGATACAGGCTGGGGTCGGAGTGGCTGGAGAGCAGCCAGACAGAGAGGGATCTGGGGGTGCTGATTGATACCCGCCTGAACATGAGCCAGCAGTGTGCCCAGGTGGCCAAGAGAGCCAATGGCATCCTGGCCTGCATCAGGAATGGTGTGGCCAGCAGGAGCAGGGAGGTCATTCTGCCCCTGTACTCTGCACTGGTTAGACCACACCTTGAGTACTGTGTTCAGTTCTGGGCCCCCCAGTTTAAGAAGGACATTGAGATGCTTGAACGTGTCCAGAGAAGGGCAATGAGGCTGGTGAGAGGCCTCGAGCACAGCCCTACGAGGAGAGGCTGAGGGAGCTGGGATTGTTTAGCCTGGAGAAGAGGAGGCTCAGGGGTGACCTTATTGCTGTCTACAACTACCTGAGGGGTGGTTGTAGCCAGGAGCAGGTTGCTCTCTTCTCTCAGGTGGCCAGCACCAGAACGAGAGGACACAGCCTCAGGCTGCGCTGGGGGAAATTTAGGCTTGAGGTGAGGAGAAAGTTCTTCACTGAGAGAGTCATTGGACACTGGAATGGGCTGCCCAGGGAGGTGGTGGAGTTGCCGTCCCTGGAGCTGTTCAAGGCAGGATTGGACGTGGCACTTGGTGCCATGGTCTAGCCTTGAGCTCTGTGGTAACAGGTTGGACTTCATGATCTATGAGGTCTCTTCCAACCTTGGTAATACTGTGAGACTGTGATTAGCTCCTCTGCATCAAATGGGAAGGAATCATAGAATCATTAAATTAGAGAACAGCTTGAGTCAGAAGAGACCTTAAAAATCATCAGTTCCAAGCCCCCTGCCGTGGTCAGGAATACCTCCACTAGACCAGGCTGCTCAAAGACTCATCCAGTCTGGCCTTAAAAACGTCCAGGGATGAGGCATACACAACTGCTCCATTTATTCCTCTACTCCAAACAGTTAAAGTAAACCTGAAGGTGTGCAGAGTCTAGGTGGGACACTTAAAATAATTCACAACTTAAAAAAGGCTTTACTGGCAAAGCTGATTGAAGTGTGGGTGGTTTGCACCAAAACCATCAGCCTGTGATCTCTCCTGAAACAACAGGCATTAGAATAAACTCCCCTCATTTAAAATTAAAGAGATTAAAAGTGAAATAGAAACACAGAGTGAGAAATAACAAACAAAAAGTCCTACAGCGAATGTCCAGAGTTTTAGCAAAACAGTAAGAAGCACAGCAAATATCCTGAAGAGCAATCCAGATGTGATTTTGAATTCCACACAACTATGCTCATTTCGCTCAACAGTTATTAACTAACAAATGGACACTTTTCAGGTCAAACTTCATCCAATTAGCCTGTGGCAAATAAACTAAATTAAGTCTAGAATTAGAATTCAAATAATCTCAGCAATTAGGGCTGAATCCTGAAATGTCTCTCTTCAAAAGAAGCCAATAAGATAAATCCACTGAAGTTTGACATATTTAAATTACACAGAATCCCAGAGATTGGAAGGGACTTTTGGAGATCATTCAGTCCAACTACTCTGCTAAAGCAGGGTCACCCACAGCAGGTTGCCCAGGATTGCAATGTCCAGACAGGTTGTGGAATCTCCCCAGGGAAGAAGGCTTCACAGCCTCTCTGGGCAGCCTGCTCCAGGGCTCCAGCATCCTTATACCCAACAAGTTTATCTTCATGTTCAGATGGAACTTCCTAGGTTCCAGTATGTGCCTGTTGCTCCTTGTCCTGTTTCTGGGCATCGCTGACAAGAGTGGCCCAATCCTCTTGATTCCTGCTCTTTAGCTCTTGCTAAACACGATCCCATCTTAGTCTGTTTTCAGCAGGCTGAACAGCTCCAGGTCCCTCAGCTTTTACTCCTCAGAGATAGAATAGAACCAACCAGGTTGGAAGAGATCTCCAAGATCATCCNCTCTCCTCATAGGGTTTGTGTTCCAGGCCCCTCACCAGCCTTATTGCCCTTCTCTGGACACCTTCCAGCACCTCAACATCTCTCTTGAATTGAGGAGCCCAGAACTGGACACAGTACTCAAGGTGTGGCCTGACCAGTGTTGAGTACAGGGGCAGAATAACCTCCCTTGTCCTACTGGCCACACTGTTCCTGATACAGGCCAGGATGCCGTTGGCCCTCTTGGCCACGTGGGCAAGATGCTCCAGTGCCCTCCAGTAATTCCATTTCTTTTTTGATCTAGGGAGCCCAGAACTGGACCCAGCACTCCAGATGCAAACACTATATACTATATTTGAATTCATTTTAGTATCTAACTTGTAACAGATCATGCAATCCTTTTTCATGACTATAGTTAAGAATGGCTTCATACAAAAGCAGCATCACATGCATTTTTCCATCTTATATTTCTCAAAAGAATAGACTTTTCCTGCACTGAGGCTTTTGGCATCAAATGCAGCTCCTTAGGTTTTGTATCCTGATTAGTTGAATTTTTATACTTTACCTGGCTAAAACGTTTAATTTAAATGCACTTCTGATTGTTCATGAAAATTTATGGGTTGGATTTCATCCATATTATTTTTTTCCCTGCCTTTATCAGAGTTTGCTTTTCAATGTTCAATTCAATCAGTTAATTTTCTTCCTGCCCATCTATCAACAAAAGTTGCAAGAACAATTCTTATTTAATTAAAAGGTTTCAAAGTCTGGAATGTTCTTTTAGAAACTTCTGCAGTTTAAAGATATTTTATTGAAATGAAGCTTTTCTCTTTCATTTATCGAAAGATCTACAAGTAATTTGAAATTCTTATGCACTTACCTATCTCAGATGGAGAAGAGACACTGTGGCATGTGAAGTGAGGTCTCTGCTGTGAAAGGAGGCTCAGCATCTCCAGTATGTCTTTGAATGCTGGTGTAACAACGTGCAGGTGTAGAGTTATAGCTGTATTTATTCATACTGTATCAATTTAGGACCAAAACTGCTGAGCTTGTTGGCAAAAAGCTGGAGGGAAGTTGTGAGATGTCAGCCAAGAATCAACTAGATGACCCCACTAGTGATGCATGAGGATGACAGTACCAGAGGACAAAACACTTTCTAATAACTGAGTCACTTTGTTGCACTGATCCCTGCTCTGCAATTAATGTGCAACTAACGCAGTGCTGAGGAACGTGGTTTAGCAGCAGACTTAGTAGTGTTCAGTTAGTGGTTGGACTTAATGATCTCAAAGGTCTTCTGCAGTCTAAACAGTTCTGTAATTCTATGATCTATGTCTCTATATATGCTTGTGGAAAATCACAGAATCTTTTTGGGTGGAGAGTCCTTTAAGAGCATGAAGTCCAGCCATTGAGCTAGAAACTTAACACCGCAAACTGAAATTATGATGAACATTTTTGTCAAGAAGTACTCTACACACATCAACCTGTGGAGCATCTCCTCTTCCACTACTCCTCTGGACTAAAGAGAGTCATCTCAAACACTGGGTGTCCTGCAGCAGGGGCAGCGCTCCAGGAGTATCATGTGCTGCTGCAACAGATCCCAGAAGAAGCACTTGGTGATCATTCAGGGCTATCTGGGCTTGATTTTTTTTCATTCATTTTAAGTAGGCTTTTCATTACTGCAAACTGCATGTTTAATGGAAAGACATTGCAGAGAATGTCTCCTCGAGGACCCACTTTGATTTTGAAAGTCTTTATGAGTGTTTACATCAGGCTCTGTGATTTATTTTCAGATTGACTGAGGCTTGCTATGCTGGACCGTGGACAAAACCCATTTGTTACTCTCGTCTGGAAGCCCATCTATCATAGACTGGAAGAAGGAGACAGGTTGCCAGCCTAGGGAGCTTAGGAGCTGGGCAGCATGGAGAGCTGAATGCTCGGCCAGGGATGCCAGCTTGTCCATCCTTCTGATTTTCACCCAATTATCAGCAAAATGACAGGGAAAATACTTCTGGTGGTGTTATATATACAATACCAACCTCATTCCAGCAGCTGAAGGATGTTGAGATGTTGGAGCAGGTCCAGAGAAGGGCAACGAAGCTAGTGAAGGGTCTAGAGCACAAGTCTTGTTAGGAGCAGCTGGGGTTGTTTAGTCTGGAGAAAAAGGAGACTGAGGAGACATCTTCTCATTCTCTACAGCTCCCTAAAAGGAAGTTGGACAGAGGTGGGGGTTGATCTCCCAAGTAACAAGCAATATTACACAACAAAGTGGCCTCAAGTTCTGCCAGTGGAACTTAAGGTTAGACATGAGGAACAACTTCCCCAAAAGGCTTGTCAAGCCCTGGAACAGGCTGCAAAGGGCAGTGGTGCAGTCCCCGTTCCTGGAGGGGTTTCAAAGTCACGTAGATGTGATGCTGAGGGACATGGTCTAGTGGTGACCTAGTAGAGCTGGATTAATGGCTGGACTTGATGATCTTAAAAGTCCTCTCTAGCCTAAATGGTTCTAAGAGTGTACCTCTGGCAGTTGTTTGAACCTCAAACAGACCTGTTTTCCCCAGACTGGATCATAGAATCATAGAATCAAACAGGTTGGAGGACACCTCCAAGATCATGCAGTCCAACCTAGCACCCAGCCCTATCCAGTCAACTAGACCATGGCACTAAGTGCCTCATCCAGGTTTTCCTTAAACATCACCAGGGACGGTAACTCCACCACCTCCCTGGGCAGCCCATTCCAATGCCAATCACTCTCTCTGCCAACAACTTCCTCCTAACATCCAGCCTAGACTTCCCCTGGCACAACTTGAGACTGTGTCCCCTTGTTCTGTTGCTGGTTGCCTGGGAGAAGAGACCAACCCCCACCTGGCTACAGCCTCCCTTCAGGTAGTTGTAAACAGCAATGAGGTCTTCCCTGAGCCTCCTCTTCTCCAGGCTAAACACCCCCAGCTCCCTCAGCCTCTCCTTATAGGGTCCCAGGCCTTTCACCACCCTTATTGCCCTTCTCTCACATGTTCCAGCACCTCAACATCTCTCTTGAATTGAGGAGCCCAGAACTGGACACAGTACTCAAGGTGTGGCCTGACCAGTGTTGAGTACAGGGGCAGAATAACCTCCCTCATCCTACTGGCCACACTGTTCCTGATACAGGCCAGGATGCCATTGGCTCTCCTGGCCACCTGGGCACTCTTCCTAATACAGGCCAGGATGCCATTGGCTCTCTTGGCCACCTGGGCACACTGCTGGCTCATCTTCAGCCTATTATCTACCAGTACCCCCAGGTCACTTTCTTCCTGGATCAAATTCCATTGTGATTTTGCTGATCACCCAAGGCCTTACCAGTAACCTGCTTGACAGTGTCTGCAATTTCAACACTTACCTTTACAGCTCATTTCTTCAGGTAGTATAAAAACAAATCAACAGCTGAAAGAAAATCCAGTCTCATTTCATTGACACAGATTACTGCTAAGATCAGCAAGTTCATGACCCTTTACTAGTGGCTGCCTTCTCTTTAACACAGGAAAAGTGGGGTTTGTGTTCCTGCTGTGTTACTCTGCAGAGGTATTTGACCCTGAACAAAGCCTAAATGAGGGGATAATTTTGACATCATATTTTGCATACTGTAAACATCTGTAACGGTTAATCAATGTGCAAGGTGAGAATCTGAGAGTGGAAAAACTATGACAAGCAGCTGACACAACTGAGGATCTAGAAGTACTTATGCTACAAAGATGTATCATACTTGAAGAGTGATCTAGAAAAGAAAAGGTTTGCTGCCAATATTCCTGTACTGTTCAAATGCTTCTCACGTAGAGAAACCATCTTAGTGCTGATTAGTAGACAGGAAATGGTACAATGAATTAGTGGAAAAAGAGAATTATTAAGAAGGCAGTCTTGTGTTGGCTTTAAAGCTGAGAGACCTGGGATTTAGCTAAAATCATTACAGTGCTGCATTCTCCAGGTTTCGGATCTCCTAGTCCAGATGCACAGATGAAGGAAAAAAGGAGGAAAAGTTTATTTTCATCCTGAAGCCCTGAAAGCCACCTTGAGTACTGTGTCCAGTTCTGGGCTCCTCAATTCAAGAGAGATGTTGAGATACTGGAATGTGTCCAGAGAAGTGCAATGAAGCTGGTGAGGGGCCTGGAACACAAACCCTGTGAGGAGAGGCTGAGGGAGCTGGGGGTGTTTAGCCTGGAGAAGAGGAGGCTCAGGGGGGACCTCATTGCTGTTTACAACTACCTGAAGGGAGGTTGTAGCCAGGTGGGGGTTGGTCTCTTCTGCCAAACGATCAGCAACAGAATGAAGGGACACAGCTTCAAGTTGTGGTAGAAGAGGTATAGGCTGGATGTTAGGAGGAAGTTCTTCAAACAGAGAGAGTGACTGGCATTGGAATGGGCTGCCCAGGATGGTGGTGGAGTCACCTGGAGATAGAATAGAATAGAATAGAATAGAATAGAATAGAATAGAATAGAATAGAATAGAATAGAATAGAATAGAATAGAATAGAATCGAATCAACCAGGTTGGAAGAGACCTCCAAGATCATCCAGTCCAACCTAGCACCCAGCCCTAGCCAGTCAACTAACTAGACGTTTAGATGTTTAAGGAAATAGATGTTTAAGGAAAGCCTGGATGAGGCACTTAGTGCCATGGTCTAGTTGCTTGGACAAGGCTGAGTGATCGGTGAGACTGGATGATCTTGGAGGTCTCTTCCAACCTGCTTGATTCTATTCTGTTCTAAACTGAGAATCTTTAACTGTTTGTTACAGCATATCCTAAATGGGAATTTGCTGAATGCCCTAAACCCAGCCTTTTCTCTTTCCAGCCACTGATGTTGTTGCTGACACCTTATTATACACTGCAGTGTGAAAACACAAATAAAAATACAAAAGTAAATAACAACTAATCCCTCAGGGCTGAGCATGTTGATTTGATGCATGTTGTAATACACAATTCCTGCAAAGAAACCAGTGGTACAAAATCAATTTGAAATCGCATTCACGGATCAAGAAGTCTGTGATGTCACTTTGAGAAGGAAGAGAGTGTCTCTGCTTTATGGCACATCAGATTTATTTATTGCAGATTGTGTTTGGCTCTCTACAGTGTAACTGGTAAGAAACTACAAGATGAATTTTTCACTGAAGCATTTTTCACACAAAAGGAGTCAAGGACGTGTTACCTCTGAGAAAAATCTTTGTGCATCAGGTGCAATTTGTTCCTGATGTTACACAAAGCCCAAATTCTCTCTCCCAAGTTCCCCAGATGACATTTTTTATCCTTCAGAGCATCATGTGCCCTTCTCCCACAGTGGCAGTTTTATGCTCTTCCCACCCATTTTTTTATAAGTAATGCGTTGTGCTGCACCAGAGCACAGCAGAAAGGTGTGCTAGGGGGAATGGGTGGGCACACCAGAGAAGGACATCATGGGCTGGTGGGATGGGTGACTATCATGGGCTGGTGGGATGGGTGACCCTTGTCCTGCTGACCACCTTCTATCAAAGAAACATGCAATTGTTTCAGTTGGGAAAGACCTCTAGGATCATCAAAGTCCAACCATTATCTAGCTACCAAGTCTGATGCTAAACCATGTCCATCAGCACCACGTCACTGCCTCTTTGAAACACAGTCAGGGGGAGGGTTTCAACCAACTCCCGGAGCAGCCTGTTCTAGCATTTGAGAACGTTTTCAGTAAAGAAGCTTATTCTAATCTCCAATACTAACGTCACCTGGCGCAACCTGAGGCTGTTTCCTCTCATCCTGTCACTTGGGAGAAGGGACCAACATCCACCTGGCTCCAGCCTCCTTTCAGAGAATTGTAGAGAGTGAGAAAGTCTCCCCTCAGCCTCCTTTTCTCCAGACTAAACAACCTCAGTTCCCTCAGCCGCTCCTCACAAGACCTGTTCTCCAGGCCCTTTACTACTTTCACGATGCTCCATGATCTTGTACAAGTCCCTAAAACCCGATTCAAAGTCACAGATCCCACATCCCATTTACTTTAAAGGATTTGGTTCAGCCAATTAGGTCCTTTTTTTCCTTTGGATTATATCTCTGTAGAGGGTGACATTAATACTTACAAACTCGTGGGATGAATTGCTTGCAACATCACTTTGAGACCTTGGCTAGAAGCACCAGTGCTATTAATTACTGTTGTACTTATTATAATGTTAAGCATAAGTTCATACATTTATAAGGGAAAAAACCTTCAGAATCAAAGGAACTAAACCTGCTCTCAGGATGGTTGATTATTCTATTGCCCTTTTAGTGGAAAGGTGATGCCTCAATACTATTTGTTCTCTCACACCATGGTGTGACGCCATGAGCCCATGTCCATGTCAGAAATGTGCTCCACTGACTCACAGGCATCAGAGATAAAAAGAAGTATTGTTCACTTGATAATTTCTATTTCAGAATTTGCTACAACCTACATTTTTTCTTTATTTGAATGCTTTAATTTCGTTCTCATGAGACACAATTAATTTGCTGCTGTGAAAAGTCAGGATGAGTAGGGATTCAGAAAGTTGGGATTTAACAGGACAAATTGTACTGTGGAAAAGTATAGGGCTCATTATAAATATGAACTACTTGGGAAGTAGTTTTCTTCCCATAATGAGGGGACTTCTAACCAATGAAACCTTTGGAGAGCAGAATTACTCACAGAATCACACTGAATCACAGAATTGATTAGGTTGGAAAAGACCTCTAAGATTATCGAGTCTGACCGCCAGCCTAAGACCACCAGCAGCCATTAAGCCATGTCCCAACTGCCATGACTACACATTTCTTGAACACCTCCAGGAACTGTGACTCCACCACCTCCTTGAGAAGCCTTTTCCAATGCCTGACCACTCTTTCAGTCAAGATTTTTTTGCTAATATCCAACCTAAACTCCCCTTGGCACAATTTGAAGCCATTTCTTCTCATTCTGTCACTTGATATTAGGGAGAAAGTGCCAACACCCAACCTCCCTTCCCTGCCCTTCTTTACTCTCTTGAATGACACTGCAGCAGAAAGGTACCAAAGTACCAGAACACAGGACATAAAGGTTGTTTCTGGGAGTAGGTTAAAAGTAATATTTGTCACTGTTGTAATGGGAACTAGAAAACTGAGGAACTACATGTGGAAAAGAGCAGAAACATGACCCCAAGAAGGAGCTACTTTAAGATATCAATGGCAGTCCCTAGAAGAAATGATATCTAGATTTTCCCACTAAATGACTAGGACAATTAAACCCCAACCACTGCAGCTAAGGAATAATGAAGGTTTACTGCTCTACTAACAGAAACCCTTTTTCAATACTGGCATTTCCAACTCAAGCTGGGAGAGCAGGTCTGGTTATATGCTGGGTACATTGGCTGACTTTCTTGCCAGTAGAAGTCAGCCAGCAGTCTGTAATTACACTGAATATCTTCCTGGAACCTTGCTGCCATAAATGGTGCCATCTCTTGAGTAATACATCAGTGGTCTGCCTTGCTCTGATTATTACACTAATATATCATTAGAGCAAACAGCTTGCTTTGGTGATGGATTGGTGTAATGCAGCAGGAGAGCTACAGCTCACTTGGGTAATCTACGATGCTCTCATGCTGATGTATGGGATGGTGCAGCACAGGGGAGAGTCTCTTGGGTGATGCATTCCCCCAGAGACGATGAACAACTTCAGCATGATTCTTATTTGCTTTGAAAGCTTAAGGGCTGCTTTACATTCCTGACGAGGGAGGCATGAAGGGTCCTTGGCCAACCCCCAGCATCTCTGAGCTTTGATTGATATGGTGTCACAGAATCATAGAATTGTTTTGACTGGGAAAGAACCTCTAAGTTCATCCAGTCCAACCATCAACCCAACACCACCAGGGCTATTAAACCATGACCTGAAGTGCCATGTTCACATGTTTCTTGGACATCTCCATGGATGGTGACTCTGCCACTTCCCTCGGTGGCCTGTTCCAATGCCTGACCACTCTTGCAGGAAAGAAATTTTTCCTAATATCTAACCTCCCTTGGCACAATTTCAGGCACTTCCTCTCATTCCATCACCTGATTCTAGAGAGAGGAGACTGACTCCCACCTCACTTCAACCTCCTTTCAGGTAGTTGTAGAGAGGTCTTCTCTTGGTATCCCCCAAAGCCTACATGGTCTGCTAGGGAGGAAAGACCTCACTGGTGCTGGGTGCATGCATAAAACTAAACTGAAGAGAGAAAACTCTCTTGCTTTGATTACCTTCAGTGTCACACTGTCTTAAGCACCAAGAAAGCTGGAGACAACCTGCTACACACACATCTAACCTATGCTAACACATATGATAATTTGTCATAGCTAAAAAAATCCCAAATCTCTCATTTCTTGTAAGATAAATATGGCCTCTCTGGAGCAGGTCCAGAGAAGGGCAACAAGGCTAGTAAAGGTTTTTAAGAATGAGGAGCAGATGAGGAACCTGTGGTTGTTTAGTCTGGGGAAAAGGAGGCTTAGGGGAGACCTTTTTGCTTTCTACAACTCTGCAGTTGTGGTGGTGGGAGTTGGTCTCATCTTCAAATTAACAAGCAATAGGACAAGAGGAAATGGTCTCAAGTCATGCCAGGGGAGGCTTAAGGGATGTGGGGAACAATTTCTTCCCCAAAAGTGCTGTTGTGCTAGTTTGAGCCTAACTAGAATGTTTTGGTGAGAAGGACTAGATTACAGGCTGTGAAAGGAAAACAATGGTGAGGTCTACTTCACTCATAGGCTTGCTGAGATGTACAAGAATAAAAAGCAAAACATAGATAACCACTTGAGAGTCTCGCTTGGGACTGGGGAACTGGCTGAGCTGCATCTTACTCTCTAACCTCACCCTCCATTTTGGACTAATCCACTTTGCTTCCTAACCCCCTGGCCAAACCTCCATTCTTCCTTAGGACTGGGGTAAGGTTGAGAGGGGTAGGGGGAAGGTGAAGGGGTGGTAGAGAGCCCCTCCTGGAGACTCAGGTTTTTGGGAGGGTAGTTGTGCTTCTGTATTACCTTTTCACTTTGTGTGTTTCTGTCTATAACTATATATACTGTAAATATCTGCTTGTATATTGTGCCAGCTGTAAATATAAGCTTCATTCATATTTCCAGAGCTGGCTGAGTCTAGTGTGGGTGATTTCTAAAGTGTGGGGGGGGCGAGGAACACCCAAACCATCACAGCTGTCAATCCCTGGAACAGGCTGTCTAGGGCAGTCATTGAATCATCATCCCTAGAGGGATTTAAAAAGCTGTGTAGATGTGGTGCTGAGGGACATGGTTTAGTGGTGACCTAGCAGTGCTGGGATAAAGGTCGAACTTGGTGATCTGAAAGGTCATTTCCAGCCCAAAAGTATTCTATGATTCTTATATGGGTTTAAATCAAAATCTTATTATTAAAGAGATGCTGATTTCAGAGTCTCTTACTTCAGACATTCTGGGCACTCAGACGACAGTGCAAACCCACACAACTCCAAAGATCAGTCCAATATTTTACTGAATATTACCACAGTAAAACTTTGACATGTTTTATTAGAAGATCTGTGGTGGTACTCACCATTCTTGCACTTTCCTAGACGTGTCAGAAGAGCACAGGATGACAGCTAACTTTTGAACTGGAAGGAGAGTATCCCTACATCTAAAAAAATGAACACGCCTTAATTAATTTCTCCTCAGCAAAGTTTACAGAACAAAAAATAACTCCTAGAAAAACCCAACCACACACAAATACATCCTGGATTCTCTTCAGCTTTCACACACAAAGCCAAACCATCACCACCCCTAACAAAACCACACAACCCAGATTTCTGGCAGAGTCCAAACTCAGTTCAAGCCCCAGAGAGGAAAATATTTGCATGCTCTGACTCAGTGCAAATTATTTACCTGCATTTCTTTCCCCAGATTTCAATTGATCTGCATGTCACCAATAGAACATTGAGATTCCCCAAGGATACACAGAGGCTCTGATTGTCTACTGTCATGATCTCAGCTCTGTTACTCCAAAAACGTGAAAACATTTCAAATCATCAACACTAGTGCCCAACATTAATCCTTCTATAAATGAGAAAGCAAAACCTGTGATCAAGCAGTCACTGTGCTCTGTAATTTATTGTGTTTTCCAGACATTCACCTGACCTCTACCTGGTCTTCCTGCTAGCCTCTGGCATGATGATGCTGTATTCAAGCCATTATATGCATGGAAATTAAATTAAGTAGTGGGTGGAATAGTGATTTAGATTGAGCAAGTTAAACAAAGCATGGAAATTGAACTATACGTATTATGCATAACCTTTCCTAGGCTGAGCTACTCAGCTGCTACTAAAGGCATTTTGGGGCAGCACCATTAGGTGACATGACCAACATCTGCCACTTTTCTTTTATAAACTGGATAGTATGATCCTTTTATAATCTCTGCTGACCCCACCTCTAGTTATTCTTGTGGACAGGAAGGCAAATGGTATCTCGGACTGCATTAAGATAAGAATGTGGCCAGCAGGTAAAGGGAGGTTCTCCACGCCCTTTACTCTGCCCTGGTGAGACCACATCCAAAGTACTGGGTGCAGTTCTGAGCTCATCAGTTCAAGAGGGACAGGGAACTGCTGGAGACAGTCCAGTGGAGGCTACAAAGATGCTGAGGGGACTAAAACATCGATCTGATGAGGAAGGTCTGAGAGACCTGGGGCTGTTTAGCCTGGAAAAGAGAAGACTGAGAGGGGATCTTATTAGTGTTTGTAAATATCTGACACAGGAAGTTCAACCTCAACATCAGGAAAATTTTCTTTACCATGAGGGTGCTGGAGCCCTGGAGCAGGTTGCCCAGTGAGGTTGTGGAATTTCTTTCTCTAGAGACTTTCAAGCTCCATCTGAATGTGTCCTATGTGACCTGCCCTAGGTCATCCTGCTTTGGCAAGGGGGTCGGACTTGATGGTCTTCACAGGTCCCTTCCAACCCCTAACATTCTGTGATTCCCTAAATCCATTCTCTAAATCCAAGCTAATTGTCAGACAAGACAAACCAGCCAGTGCTTTCAGCAGCCCTCGCCAAATGTTACCCCTGTTCATGCAAACCCAAGCCTTTGCTAACAAGGGAATGATTTTTTCCTGCCAAGGCTTTGCACAATTAGCACAAAATCAGGTTGTTTCTCTTTCCCTCGACCTTCTGTGAAGGTGTCCACTGGCTTTGGCCCCAAGCCTGATGGTTCCAGCTTTGCCTCTCTGCGCAGTTGGGTTGGCACTGCTGCTCACTGCCTGCCCTTTGGGTTTTTGGCTTCTCCACTGTGCCCTTCTCCTGCTGCCAGTCCCGCAGCACAGGCTAGGCTTGCTGCAGCACAGCCATTCCCAATGACTGTCTGCAGAACTTCTTGCCTCCTGTACCCCTGCTGCTGGGCTCCAAAACTGCCAAGGAAATCAAAAACATACAACTGGTACTGAGCATATTGCCCCAGCCCTGACTCTGGTCACTGCCTAATCCCTTATCCTACATCACCTGTAAGAAAAGCTGTATCTGGGGTGAACAGAGCCCCAAACTTGCTGAGTTAACAGGCCAAAGAAGGAAAGAGTTGATGCCCTTCAGTACCAGAAGCAGAAGGTGAACCTGTTGGAGCAGGTCCAGAGGAGGCCACAACAATGATTCAAGGGCTGAGTCCCCTCTACTGTGAGGACAGGGTGAGAGAGTTGGGGTTGTTCAGCCTGGAGAAGAGAAGGATGCAAGGAGACCTTCTGGTTGCCTTTAGGTACTTAAAGGGATCAACAAGGAAGCTAAGGACAGGGTTTCTGTTGTGACAGGACAAAAGATTATGGTTTAAACTGAAAGAGGGAGATTTAGACTAGATAGAAAGAAGATTTTTTCACACTGAAGGTGATGAGACTCTTGCCCAGGTTGCCCAGAGAGGTGACAGATGCCCCAATCTCTGGAAACACTCCAGGTCAGATTTGGGGCTCTGAGCAGCTTGCAGTTGTCCCTGCTGACTGCAGGGGTGTTGAACTAGGTGATATTTAAATGTGTCTTCCAAATCAAAGCAATTTGTTGTTATAGGACCTGGTATAGCTGTGGATCCCTGTCCCCATAACATGACTTTCCCTGCTGTGCAGCACCTGCAGCAGCAAGGCATAAGGAGATGTTTGGGGCATCCAACACCTGGGCTGTAGCTTGATGGAGAGGAAGAGGGATGTTAAGAAATAATATATCATAGAATGGTTTGGTTCAGAAGGGAACCGTTAAAGGTCCACACAGGCCTGACTGTAAATTCCCTCAAAATGTACAGCCTGAGAATAATGCAAGAAAAAAGAGAGGAACCAAGGAAAGAATGAAATTATATTGTTTAGCTTGAAAAAAGAGGTGTTATTTATTGGCATCCTATCAGATAAAACAGCAAGGAGAAAGAGAGAGGACACCAAGGTGACTTTGCAGCAGACAACAAAGCTTGCCTAAGTGTATTAAGCACCAGCAGCCCCAGTCAGCACCATGCACTGGATGAGTGGTGGTGCTATAGCTCTGTGCTGTGAGAGAGAGGAGGTAGGTGGATGGATTAGGCCAGAAAGGCCTTCAGATGAAGAGGTATCATTCAGGTTTGCAACACACAGAAGAGAAAACCAGCTTACATATTCAGGGTGGTGAGACACATGTTATCTGACAATATAAGAGGCAGTAGGAGTTAAAATGGTTGAAATGATGAGTAAATTGGACTGGGAGAGACAAGGAGAACATGCCGAATTCTCCTGGACATTCATTAACCTCCCATTATATTCTTCAGTGTTAGATCTGAAGGGGAGCACACAGACCAGTCCCTTCTTTACAGTAAGGCTGGTAAGACACTGGTATGGGTTGCCCAGGGAGGTTGTGGATGCCCCCTCCCTGAAGGTCCTGAAGGCCTGGTTGAGCAGGGTCTCGAACAACCTGGTCCAAGTGGAAGATGTCCCTGCCCATGGCAGGGGAGTTGAAACCAGATTATATTTAAGGTCCTTTCCAATGCAATCCATTCTATAACGCTATGGAGGTCATTCTGCCCCCGTACTCTGCACTGGTTAGACCACACCTCGAGTACTGTGTTCAGTTCTGGGCCCCTCAATTTAAGAAGGACATTGAGATGCTTGAACGTGTCCAGAGAAGGGCGACGAGGCTGGTGAGAGGCCTC
>WAAF01009270.1:668777-760870 GCA_013400475.1 Tricholaema leucomelas | reverse complement strand
ACTGTGATACTGTGTGACTTTTGCTACAGAAAAGTGCTAAAATGAGCTGCATTAAGAGACCTAAGGTATTGGAGTGGAGAGAAGCAGTAGGACTGCACATAAGTGGCTCACTGCTCAAGCAAATAATGNCCTCAGCCTCTCCTCATAGGGTTTGTGTTCCAGGCCTTTCACCAGCTTTGTCGCCCTTCTACTTGTAATAATGCTGAGAGTTCATGTTAGAGAAGAACTAAAAAAGCATTCAGTAACAACACCAGGTAAGAGCTATTTCAAATAGCCAGGAAAGCTGCAAAAGATGAAGTTGCAGGATTTCCAGTAAATGACTTTTTTTTTTTCTGATTGTGGATATAATTTACCTTCACAAAACAGTGCATCAGATCAACTGAAAAATGAGCCAAAACCTCAGTGCTAGTCCAGCTGACTGGGGTACAAACAAAGGACTGTTGTAAACCTACCTCAACACAATTCCTCAGGCAATTTGGTTGTGAGTGCAAAAGCTGTCCACCTGGGCTTTATGTTGCTCTATTGTAGTTTCCTTCATCTGAAGACAGAAAAGAAGAGCCCCAGACTGGTTGAAATTGTTGCTTCAAAAAGTAAAAAGGATTGATTAAAAACATTCACCTGAGAGAGGCAGTAACATTAAAAACATTCACCTGAAAGAGGCAGGGAATAGTTTGTAGAGTTTAATAGGGGTCACAGCTGTAATTAAGGTCTAGGTAACTATCCTACCAGTCTGAGTAAGGTAATGAACTACCTGTGTTGGGTGCCTTAAGAAGAGTGTAGCCAGGAAGTCAAGGGAAGTTCTTCCTTCCCCTCTACTATGCCTTAGTGAGGCCACATCTGGACTATTTGGTACAGTTCTGGGCTTCCGAGTTCAAGACAGATGGGAAACTACTGGAGAGAGTCTAGTGGAGGCTACAAAGATGGTGAGGACACTGAAGCGTCTCTGTGAGGAGGCTGAGAAACCCGGAGCTGTGTAGCTTGGAGAAGGGCTGATCTAGAGGAGTCTCTTCACTGCTCAGCAAGAGCTAAAGTGATCAAGAGGATGGGGCCAGATTCTTCTCAGTGGTGCCCATCGACAGGACAAGGGACAATGGGCACAAACTGGAACCCAGGAGGTTCCACCTAAACATAGGGAGAAAATTCTTTCCTTTGGGGGTGCTGAGGCCCTGCTGCAGGCTGCCCAGAGAGTTTGTGGAATCTCATTCTGTGGAGAGATTCCAAACCCATGTGGACATTGTCATCCTGGGCAACCTGTGGTGCGTGACCCTGCTTTAGCAGAGATTGGACTAGATGATCTCCAGAGGTCCCTTCCAACCCCCACCATTCTGTTATTCTGTGATTTTCTAAGCTATCCTTTTGGTAAAGGTTTAGTTCTCTTTGCAATTCTGTGAGTGTTTAACTCATGCTCTGAATGTATGTGCAGAGCTGGGAATATTACACACAGCCTTGCGAGCCCCATTCTCCTGTTTTATTTAGAAACCACAGCACATCTCTTTCTTCTCTAAAATCCTTCTGGGCTTTCAAAACAAATTTGTGGTTATTATAACTTGCAGAGCATAATATTTGAACTTCCAGCCTTCAACATCTGTTCCAAGACAGAGTAACCTCTATTTGGTAGCAACATCTATAAAACTGGCAACCTGAAGGTGAAAACACATTGTCTCAAAGTTGTGGTTTGTCTAATTCTGTCCCTTTTTAGTTGCTTATATTAAAAAAAAAAAACAAACAACCAAACAAAATAACAAAACAAAAACTTGTTAGAAGTGATTAGGTGTTTGCTTATACAGGGTAATTGTGTTGCACAAAGCATCTCTCTGTTCTGTAGATAATAAACCCAACAGCAACGTACATCTTGGCCCAAAGAGGCTGAGAGTTTATTAAGGCTGTAAATTATGGATTCTGCTAATGCAGGGTAATAAGATCAAACAGCACAGTGTGAGCAGTGATCGTTCTCCTGTTTTGGTCTCATATTATGTAGACATTTTGTCTCTTATCAATCTTCCTTGACCTTCCTCCACAAATTCTCCTTCCTATAAAAATGAGTAACTGCTGAGAAGTGTAATGTGCCCAAGAATGTCCACAAGGTAACAGGGCACAGTGTGTGACAGAAAGTGATTGATAAAATAAATGCCCTGGTAAGACCACCCTGACTCCTCTCCTCCTCTGATATGGGACATGAGCTGCTGGGCTAAAAGGTAATCCCAGAATCCCAGCATGGTGGGGGTTGGAAGGGACTTCTGGAGATCACCCAGTCCAGCTGCCCTGCTAAAGCAGGGTCACCCATAGCAGCTTGCCCAGGATTGTGATGTCCAGGTGTCCAGAAGAGACTTTGCCTCCTCCCTGGGCAGCCTGCTCCAGGGCTCTAGCACTCTCACAGCAAAGAAATTTCTCCTCATGCCCAGATGGAGCTTCCTGGCTCACAGCTTCCGGACATTGTCCCTTGTCCTGTCACTGGACACCACTGAACAAGAGTCTGGCCCCAACCTCTTGACCCCCAAAGGTCCTGTAGCTATTGTTGAGCATTGAGAAGCTCCCCTCTCAGATTGCCCTTCTGCAGGCTCAACAGTCCCAGGGCTCTCAGCCTTTCCCCCTCACAGAGATACTCCAGTGTCATCAGCTTATTTATACCTTCTGCTAGACTCTCTCCAGTAGTTCCCTGTCTCTCTTGAATTGTAGAGCCCAGAACTGTACCCAGTACTCCAGGTGTGGATTCACTAGGGCAGAGCAGAGGAGAAGGTGGCCTGGAGTAATGCAGAAGTCTAAAATTTACTTCAACAGAATATCAAAGTGAGTTTCTTCACATCAAGTAAGGGATTTGAATGGCAATGATTTGAATAATAACAACTCACCACTTTATGAGCATTGGAGGTGAAGAATAGAGAAGCACTCTTCAGTGGAAGGGGCACCCTGGGCAGGATGTGACAATGCAAACATAACCTCTTCATTACAAACTCTTCTTCTAAATTCAGCACAAAATCTCCCACACTGCAAAACTGCCAGCATGAATCCTCAGCATTCCCCATTTTTCATGAAGGACTAAAAGAACAGGAGCATGGTCACCTGCAGCAAGGACAGGACACGAAAGAATGCTCAGCAGTTTGCTTACTCCTCATTGGTACAAACTCCATTCCCAGACTTTTACTTGGAACCATGTGGGGAGCAGCATACACTAATACAACTAAACCATTCCTTTGGCTTACAGTATGATCATGAGCTTTAAAAACTTAAATATTTAGGGACTTTCTATCATGTTACTATCAATCTTAAGACTGCGTCTAGGCATTCAGTAAGTCCAAGTGCAGGGTGCTGCACTTTGGCCACAACAACCCCATGCAGAGATACAGGCTGGGGTCGGAGTGGCTGGAGAGCAGCCAAACAGAAAGGGATCTGGGGGTGCTGATTGATACCTGCCTGAACATGAGCCAGCAGTGTGCCCAGGTGGCCAAGAGAGCAAATGGCATCCTGGCCTGCATCAGGAATGGTGTGGCCAGCAGGAGCAGGGAGGTCATTCTGCCCCTGTACTCTGCACTGGTTAGACCACACCTTGAGTACTGTGTTCAGTTCTGGGCCCCTCAGTTTAAGAGGGACATTGAGATGCTTGAGCGTGTCCAGAGAAGGGCAACGAAGCTGGTGAGAGGCCTCGAGCACAGCCCTACGAGGAGAGGCTGAGGGAGCTGGGATTGTTTAGCCTGGAGAAGAGGAGGCTCAGGGGTGACCTTATTGCTGTCTACAACTACCTGAGGGGGGGTTGTAGCCAGGAGGAGGTTGCTCTCTTCTCTCAGGTGGCCAGCACCAGAACGAGAGGACACAGCCTCAGGCTGCGTCAGGGGAAATTTAGGCTTGAGGTGAGGAGAAAGTTCTTCACTGAGAGAGTCATTGGACACTGGAATGGGCTGCCCAGGGAGGTGGTGGAGTCGCCGTCCCTGGAGCTGTTCAAGGCAGGACTGGACGTGGCACTTGGTGCCATGGTCTAGCCTTGAGCTCTGTGGTAACAGGTTGGACTTGATGATCTGTGAGGTCTCTTCCGACCTTGGTGATACTGTGAGACTGTGAAACTATTTCCCCCAAAGAGTTTGTGTCTTGTCCCTTGTGAGGTTTTTGGGTTTGTCTTGCTTTGGGGTTTTTGGTTGCTGTTGTATTAGTTGGTTTGGTTTTGGTTTGGGGTTTTTGTTTACTTGTTTGTTTGGGGGTTTTGGGCTCCTTAAGTACAAGATAACAAAAAGAAAAAAAACTTCAAGTTTGAGCTGATTGTAGGGGAGACCTTCTCACTCTCTAAAACTCCCTGAAAAGAGGTTGGAGTCAAGTTGGGTTGGTCTCTTCTCACAAATAACAAGTGACAGGACAAAAGGAATGACCTCGGGTTGCACCAAGGGAGGTTTAGGTTGGGTATTAGAAGAACCTTCTTCCCTGAAAAGGTTCTCAAGCACTGGAACAGGCTGCACAGTGAGGTGGTTCAATCCCCATCCCTGGGGGTGTTTAAAAGAGGCAGAGATGTGGTGCCGAGGGACACGGTTTAGCATCAACCTTGATCTAGTTAGGTGATGGTTGGACTTAATGATTTTAAAGGTCTTTTCCAACTAAAACAATTCTATGTTTCTATTCTAGTTGTCTGAGTAAATGCTAAGTAGAATCTTACGAGCCCTAGACAGAGGGCAGAGGCATCTGAATAGATAAACAGGTAAGATATTAAAACTTAAACCATTACCACTGCATAAAGAGGAAATTTGCTTCACAACATGTTTGCTTGCTCAGTTCTCCCTCTCTGGGAAGTCTACAATAACAAACCAGGCAGAAATTGTTATTGCTGTCTACAACTACCTGAAGGGAGGTTGTAGCCAGGTGGGGGTTGGTCTCTTCTCCCAGGCAACCAGCAACAGAACAAGGGGACACAGTCTCAAGTTGTAGCAGGGGAGGTCTAGGCTGGATGTTAGGAGGAAGTTGTTGCCAGAGAGAGTGACTGGCATTGGAATGGGCTGCCCAGGGAGGTGGTGGAGTTGCTGTCCCTGGAGGTGTTCAAGAAAAGCCTGGATGAGGCACTTAGTGCCATGGTCTAGTTGATTGGTTGGACTTGGATGATCTTGGAGGTCTCTTCCAACCTGCTTGATTCTATGATTCTATGATACATCCACCTATGGCTGCTTGAAGCATCACGGCTCATGCTATGATTCAGTACAGAGCAGGAGCTTCTCTGCTTCATGCTTGGCTAAAGGGCTTATACCTAGTGTTTGTTTTTAATTTAACACCCTCTGCGAGGCTGCACTCAGTTTGGACATGTCCTGTGATGGCTCTGCATTTTTAATAAGCACATTTTTAAATCCACTGGAAGAGAACTGGTTTATGCACACAGAGGTGACAGGAGACTGCAAAAGCAGAGTGACAGCAAAGCTGACCACACCGCTCAGCACACAGCTCCCCTTCTCTGTGCTGTTGTCTATCACTCATCTCCTGTTTGCTTGTTTGGGGCCTGTTTGTCTTTTCACAGAATCCCAGCATGGTGGGGGTTGGAAAGGACCTCTGGAGATCACCTAGTCCAACTCCCCTGCTTAAAGCAGGGTCACCCACAGCATGTTGCCCAGGATTACAATGTCCATGTGGGTTTGGAATCTCTCCAGAGAAGGAGACTCCACAAGCTCTCTGAGGAGCCCATTTCATCACCTTCACAGCAAAGACATTGCTCCTCATAGTCAGATGGAGTCTCCTGGGTTCCAGTTTGTACCCATGGTCCCTTTTCCTGTGACTGGGCACCACTGGAAAGAGTCTGGCCCCATTCTCTTTCCCCCTCACCCTTTAGCTCTTGCTGAGCACTGAGAAGATCCCCTCTCAGGCTGCTCTTCTCTAGGCTAAACAGCCCCATGTCTGCCAACCTTTCCTCCTCACAGAGATGCTCCAGGCACCTCACCAGCTTCACTGCCCTTCTCTGGACATGTTCCAGCACCTCAACATCTCTCTTGAATTGAGGAGCCCAGAACTGGACACAGCACTCAAGGTGTGGCCTGATCAATGTTGAGTACAGGGGAAGAATAACCTCCCTTGTCCTGCTGGCCACACTGTTCCTGTCACAGGCCAGGATGTTATTGGCTCTCCTGGCCACCTGGGCACACTGTTGGCTCATCTTCAGTCTACTATCTACCACCACCCCCAGGTCCCTTTCTGCCTGACTGCTCTCCAGCCACTCTGGACCTAGTACTTCAGATGTGGCCTCATTAAGGCAAAACAGATGGGGAGGAGTACCTGGCTCAAACTGCTGGACACACATCTTAATTCTCCCAAAGAAAGCATTGACATTTTTGGCTATGGGGGCACATTGCTGGCTCATGGTGAACCTGTCCATCAGCAGTCCCAGGTCCTTCTCCACAGAGCTGCCTTTCAGCAGGTCAGCCTCTCACCTGTACTGGTGCAGGAGGTTATTTTTCCCTGCCCAGGTCTCCAGCCTGCCCAGGTCTCACTGAATGGAAGCTTCTGGTGTGAGAGAAAAATGGAGAACAAAAAGTGAGAACAAAATGGAGGATTTTTGCCAAAGCAGCTACTGCTTGGACCGCTATGGAGAAGCTCTGTCACAGCGTCCAGCAGAAGGCAGGTAGTGCCCATAGGATGCCCAAATGACACCACCACAAACATTGTGACATACTGGCACACCAAAGTGGTGTTTGCCCTGGATTCTCCTTGCTCAGGCAGAGCAGGGTGAAGTAGAAAAGTCCTTTTGAGCAACTACACTTTTATTGTAATGCTCAGGAAATAAGGGCTGGCTTTTCCCATGAGCAAACAAGAACATGCCAGTGTTGCAGAAGTTGGTTTCAATTAATTAAAGACATGGAAATCATTCAAAAAATGGTTTTGGCACTTGGGATCTGATGGAGGTAGGAAGAAGAGAAACAGTAAGGTGACTAATGTAAGGAAGAAGCTTCCTTGGCTGACAGAGTGATCCTAAGCCTTGGTGTCCTGCTCCTCAAGTGACCTCTGCAAGAGAGCAGAGGGGGAACAAACTGCTGCCAGCATGGGATGTCACCCCCTGGCTCAGATGTGAGTCATGGGATATGGTGCAATGCAGAGTTAGAGTTGAGAGATGCTGGAATCAACAGGTAAACAGTTTATATACATTTCTAAGGCACTGGAGCAGATTTTCTGCCCTGCTCTGTTAGCTTAACCCATATTAAGACACAACCTCCTCCTGCCCTATCAGCACATCTCTTCACCAAAAAAGGGAAGTTCATGGCCAAGGAGTGGCTCAGGACAACTTGCATCAGGTTATCATCAATTTCTTATATGTGCCCATGAGGGGCAGCAAAAGCAAGAGGGAGGTGAGCATCTCTTCCTTGTCCCATCACAACATCTGAGTGGGAAAACTGCAGACATCTCAACCAGGACACATGATGACTAGAGAATCACAGAATTGTTTTGGCTGGGAATGACCTCTAAGGTCACTGAGTCCAACCATCGACCTAACACCACCATGGCCACTAAACCATGTCCCCAAGTGCCATTTCTATGTGTTTCTTGAACACCTACAAGGACAGTAACTCCACTACCTCTCTGGGCAGCCTGTTCCAATGCCTGACCACTCTTGCAGGAAAGAAATTTTTCCTAATCTGCAACCTAAACCTCCCCTGGCACCATTTCAGGCCATTTCATCCTATCACCTGATACTAGGGAGAAGAGACTGACCCACACCTTGCTCCAACCTCCTTTCAGGTAATTGTAGAGAGCAGTAAGGTCTCCTCTCAGCCTCTTCTCCAGACTAAACAGTAGCAGTTCCCTCAGCCATTTTTCACCAGACCCTTCCCCAGTTTTGTTGCCCTTCTCTGGACACGCTCCAGCAATTCAACATCTTTCTTGTAGTGAGGGGCTCAAAACTGAACCCAGTATTCAAGAATCAAGGAGCAATGGTTGAAGAAGACATGTCTACGTGACATAGCATGGTCTGTGCAAGAGCATTCATCAAGAATGGGGGTGCCTGGGAACCTCAAGGACATGGTGATGTGCATCAGGAGCTATGTTTAGATCCAGCATAAGGCAGCTCTCTCCTGTTTCCCTCTTGCATACCAAAAGGCACACAGAAACTATTAAAACCTTGTCTTGGATTATCCTGCAAAGCTTATTTACTCCCATACAGTCAAATACTTATTGACTTTACTTATTAGCAGTGTTTACTCACCAGCTCCACTATCTGAACAGGTTTTTTTCAGTCTCAAGTTGCTTCCTCACTCTGCCCTTTTTATACTCCTCAGCCTGTGTTTTTTGTCAAGCAAAGTAATTTTTATTTGCAAGAAAGCAGAATAAAATTAACTTTCCCTGTTTGTGCAATACTCCCCACCACAGCTGACCAAAGCAGTGAGCAAAGCAGAAAATATAAGCTCAAAAAAAGCCCAGCCACAGCCTTCATCCTAAGAGTACCCCTGGGGTGAACCAAGGTGCTAATGTCCATGCCACCAAGTGAAAATTAACCTTGGCATCTTCAACCACAATGATAAGGTCTCCACTGCTGCTGCTAAAAAGAGGAATTGGTGGCAGGCTGTGAAGCAAAGGAAAGAGAATTTGATCCAGTGTCAAGGGTTAGGGCTAGAACAGTCACCAGATGAGGGCCAGAGGCTCTCTATGGACCCCTCTTCCTTCCCAAAGGGAAGAGAAAAGGAAGAAGGGAGAGAGACTGATGGGGTGGGAGAGAAACTCAGCCAGCTGGGATGGAAAAAAGAACAATTACATGAAACAGTGACAAAGACATACCAACCAATATGTAACACAGCCCCTGATGGCAATGGCATCACTGATGATGGGGACAGGCACTAGGGACGTCCTAGACTGGACTCAGCAGCAGATGGTAATCATATTCAGGAGCTGGATGCGGGAACACACAGATTGGGGTAGAAGGCAGAACAGAGTCCTCCTGGGACACTGACCAGTGGAGAATATGCTTGACTCTGCTGATCCTTCAGCTTTCTCCTGCATGTTCCAAGCCAATCTGTTCATCTCCAGAGTGCTTCTTTGATCAACATCAGTGAAATCTGAAGAAAACAAAATAATAAATGACGGGTTTTTTTTCAGTAATAGTGCTGACATCTTTGTGACCTTCTACCAAGGCTATTACAAAGCATAGTAAGGGAGGAGTAGTTTGCTGCTGTGACACTGTGCTGCTAGATGCACTTGGTTAAGTGCCTGACATCCCCAGGTTCTGCTCAGCAGCATTGTGCTCCAGCCAGGGACATAATCTCCTGTTCAAACACCCCTTCTGCTGACACAGTGGGGTGTTGAAACCTGGTATTTTCCTACATCAGCTTTCCATCCCTGCTTCCTTTTCTGTAAGGATCATTGTTTTGATTTTAAGGAAAATAAATGTAAATTAAGTACTTCAAAGTATGGAAATTGTGAATTTCTACATATCTGCAGTTATTCCATAGAAGAAAGCCTGAGGAGAACAGCCATGAATGCTAACATGAAGATTTTCTTTTAATGTAGAACTAGCTTATTAAAAGCTTCCAGTTAATAGGAACTAATTAGAAATAAGCAAGTTTCCTTTAAGCTGGTCCAATAGCCATGAAGTTTCTCATGGGCTTCAATAATATTTTCTGCAGGACAACAGAATATTCATAATCATATCTAATTAAAAGGCTTTAAAGGCTTTCTTATCATAATTTTCCATATGCTGCATGTGATTGCTATTGAGCATTGTCTTCACAGACAGAATGCTCCAATCCAGAGCAGGTCCTACCACATTGGATGTTGCCCAAATACATATCCCTGCTCCAAGGAGTTTATTATAATCTCAGACCAGCAAAGCCTGCAACAAAAAAATAAGGATGAGAAGACAATGATGGAAGGATAAGTGGTTTGTGTTCATGAATGACTCTCAGAAAACATAACTCGTGCTATGAAATTAAAGAGATAAGTACATGAAATGGATTTGCAGCACATCCTTGTCTAACAGAGTATTTCCCAGTCCATTTACATGATTGTAAAACCTTGTTAGTCTATTAACCAGCAGCACAAACAACTTTTTAGTGTTGACCTTTCCCAGCCTGACTTGTAAATCTGATGCAGGCCAAGACCCATGGATGTTAGCAGGAATCTTAATGGGCATGGTCCTGTCCTGCATGGAGCAAGCAATTCTTAACTAACAGAGCAAAATAGGCTAAAATCATTACAGTACTGCATTGTCCAGGTTTCGGATCTCCTAGTCCAGATGCACAGATGAAGGAAAAGAGGAGGAAAAGTTTATTTTCATCCTGGAGCCCTGCAAGCCACCTTGAGTACTGTGTCCAGTTCTGGGCCCCTCAAATCAAGAGAGATGTTGAGATACTGGAACATGTCCAGAGAAGGGCAACAAAGCTGGTGAGGGGCCTGGAACACAAACCCTGTGAGGAGAGGCTGAGGGAGCTGGGGGTGTTTAGCCTGGAGAAGAGGAGGCTCAGGGGGGACCTCATTGCTGTCTACAACTACCTGAAGAGAGGCTGTAGCCAGGTAGAGGTCAGTCTCTTCTCCCAGGCAGCCAGCAACAGAACAAGGGGACATGGTCCCCAGTTCTGGCAGGGGAGGTCTAGGCTGGATGTTAGGAGGAAGTTCTTCAGAGAGAGTGATTGGCATTGGAATGGGCTGCCCAGGGAGGTGGTGGTGTCGCCATCCCTGGAGGTGTTCAAGAAAAGCCTGGATGAGGCACTTAGTGCCATGGTCTAGTTGACTGGATAGGGCTGGGTGCTAGGTTGGACTGGATGAGCTTGGAGGTCTCTTCCAACCCAAACCATTCCATGATTCTACAACCTGCTCTGGACAACATATGGTCTTCTGTGCTGGCATTGCTCTGTCTTGTTGCATATGAACACATAGATATTCAGGGCCATGCATCACTTCAAGCTAATCCTTTCTAAGTGGATGCAATTAATTAAATCATATATGAAAATGTGTCTTTTTATTACAAATGTTCATCTTTTATAGCTTTTTCTAGTGTCATAGAATCATTGAATCATATAATCATAGAATGGTTTGGGTTGGAAGGGACCTTTAAAGGTCACCTAGCCAAACCCTTCTGCAGTCAGCATGGATATCTTCAACTACAGCAGGTTGCTCAGAGTCCTACATTGATTTTTCAGATACTTAATGCAAAATGGAAGCTACTTTTGATTTTATCCCTCCAGAAAAAGAAACAAACAGAAAAAAAAACCCCAAAGGACAGGGAAAAATATTTTTCCCACCCTTTCTTAAATATTTTTTCTAGACAGTGAAAATATTTCTAAATACTTTTTCTTTCTCAGTGGATCACCAAAGTCATCTGACAGATTTCAGATCATAAAGGGGAAATCACAGCTTTTGGTCTGTTTATGAAAAGTATCTCCCAGTGAACGTTGACCTTTTAATGATATTTTTGTTAAGAGCAAGGTTTCCTTGTTTGAAGTCAACAGAAAATTAAGAGCATCTGGGGGTAAGATCAATTATAGGAAGATAGAGGACCAACAGAAGAGTGCTCTGGGGAAGTAGCAAAGTAATTCTGTGACTAGATGTCAAGGGCCAAGGCTGGGAGAACCACTAGATGAGTGCCAGAGGATCTCCATGAACCCCTCTGCTCTCCCAAAGGGAGAAGGGAGAGAGACTGATGGAGTGGGAAACTCACTCAGTCAGCTGAGATATAAAGAAAAGCAGCCCCATGGAATAGAGACACAGAGACATAAACCAGCATGGAAAGCAACCCCTGAAGGCAATGACGTTACCATTGTCACCACTGATGCTGGGAGCAGGCACTGGGGAGGTCCCAGACGGGACTCAGCGGCAGATGAGAACTGGATTCAGAAGCTGGATTGTAGAAGTGGATTTGGGAACACGTGGAATGGGATGGAAGGCACAATGGACCAGCATCCTCCTAGGACACCAGACAGTGGACAAGAGGCTGGATCCTTGTGATCCCTCAGCTTTATCCTGTGTATGGCACCCATGGGATGGAATCCCTTTTTGATCAGTTGAGGATCACATGTCCTGGCTCCCCACATCTGCACCTCAGCGTGACACAGAAGAATTAGCAGCAACCTTGGCGTCCATAGGAGCAAGACTCAGGCAGAGCCTTTCTGCAGCCCAGCCCCTGACACGAGCATTACCTTCTCCCTGCTAGAAGCAGCTCCTGGCTGTGGAAACCTACCCTAAACATCAGGAAGTGCCTCCCTGAGTAGAGACTGAGCTGGGAAGTCCCAGCACAGACCAGAATAATTTTGCTCCAGATCAGCCTGGGACACTGGAATTATACTGGTCATTCCTCATTGCTGCAATGAATAGAATAGAATAGAATGAACCAGGTTGGAAGAGACCTCCAAGATCATCCAGTCCAACCTAGCACCCAGCCCTAGCCAGTCAACTAGACCATGGCACTAAGTGCCTTATCCAGTCTTTTCTTGAACACCTCCAGGGACAGTGACTCCAACACCTCCCTGGGCAGCCCATTCCAATGGCAAATCACTTTTGCATAGGAACTCAGGATGGAAAATGATGCAGGCATTTGTTAAAATGTCAGTGCTTTTCAATTTTTGTCTCCTGGTTTCACATTTGTGGGGCTTCCCCCCCCCGCCCCGCGCCCCAGCTGTTACTAAGGTGGTAGATGGAAACATATGTGCAGAGTTACCAGCAGTGAAAGCACCAGCCAAAAAAAATCTTTCAGCAAAAGTTCTTTTATCTCAGAATAGAATAGAATAGAATAGAATGGAATAGAATAGAATAGAATAGAATCAACCAGATTGGAAAAGACCTCCAAGATCATCCAGTCCAACCTAGCACCCAGCCCTATCCAGTCAACTAGACCATGGCACTAAGTGCCTCATCCAGGCTTTTCTTGAACACCCCCAGGGACGGTGACTCCACCACCTCCCTGGGCAGCCCATTCCAATGCCAATCACTCTCTCTGGGAAGAACTTCATACATAGGATGTTGTGGCTTTATTAAAAAAAAAAAAAAAGAAAAAAAGAAAGAAGATTGAAAACTTTGTGATGTGAGACACTTTTAAATGGAAACACATTAAATTATTTACTGGGGTAAAGTAAGTATTTAATGGAGAAGCATTTAAAATGTAATTGACTGCCGAGATGATCAGCTGAATTACGTGAGGCACCCGTGTGATGTGCAGCTTTCTCTTGTAATGGAAAACACTGTGAAACAAAACTAACCCAAAACCATTTTTTTATGAACCTCTTTTAAGACAAAACTAAGAAAAAGTAAAAGGATAATGGCAGGTTTGTTGTGAAATGTGCTGCCATGTCGTTACTCGAGTCACTGGAGAAAACTTCAACAGCGTCATTTGGGGAGGGGAGGGGGAGCAGGGCAATGCTTCTATTTAGAGGACTGTGACTGGAAGTTCTGTCTAGAATTTTAGATGGATGATTAAATAACTTAATTAAGTTCTTTGAGCTGGTGTGTAATCTAAGTTTTAACTGGCTTACTGAAAACTCTTCATAAAACCATAGGCTCTCATTTGATCTTGGATGGCCTACCTCTTCTAGAATAGAATAGAATCAACCAGGTTGGAAGAGACCTCCAAGATCATCCAGTCCAACCTAGCACCCAGCCCTAGCCAGTCAACCAGACCATGGCACTAAGTGCCTCATCCAGGCTTTTCCTGAACACCCCCAGGGACGGTGACTCCACCACTTCCCTGGGCAGCCCATTCCAATGGCAAATCACTTTTTTGATGTAAAGCTCCAGCCATGGCATTCTTGAATGGTAAAATGTAGTCCAAAGACCACTGAACCATCATGGAGAGGTCAGAGATCATCTACTCCAGCCCCTCTGCTGTGGGCAAGGATGCCTTTCAACTAGACTTGGTTGCTCAGGTTCTGATCTAACATTGCCTTTGACACCTTCAGAGACGGGGCATCCACAGCTGCTCCAGACAACCTATTCTGGAGTCTCCCTATCCTGGTACTGAAGAACTTCTTCCTAAGTTCCAGTCTAGACCTGCTATCCATCAGCTTAAAACCATTCCCCCTTGTCCTGTTGCTAAACACTTGTATGAAAAGTCTCTCTTCAGCCTTCCTGTAGGATCCCTTCAGGTACTGCAAGGCAGCTCTGAGGTTCCCCCTGCAGTGTCTTCTCTCCAGACTGAGCTGGAGAGCAGCACACCATGCTCCCCAGAGGAAGTTTAGATCTTTGCAGAGACCCAACACATCTATGAGGTGAAATGTTTCCAATTCCTCTTTCATCTGCTTTGGGCTGCCCTGGAGTCTCCAC
Organism: Tricholaema leucomelas; assembly: GCA_013400475.1. NCBI lineage: Eukaryota > Metazoa > Chordata > Aves > Piciformes > Lybiidae > Tricholaema lacrymosa > Tricholaema leucomelas. Next base: position 746,680 of record WAAF01009270.1, on the reverse strand, counting down.
ATGCAACACAGAACCATAGAATCAGAGCCATTCTGCTTGGCAGAGAGCTTTAAGGTCATAAAGTCCATCCATTAAAACATGGTATAGTTATACTCTATGCAGCTATGCACAGGGAAGAGGATTCTGAGGCATTGGAACAGGCTGCCCAGGGAGGTGGTGGAGTCACTATCTTTGGAAGTATTTAAAAGATGTGTAGATGTGGTTTTGAGTGACTTGGTTTAGTGGTAGTGGCTTTTCAGTAGGAGTGGGATTGTGAGCTCTGAGTGAGTAGTTGGACTCAGTGATGTCAAAGGTCTCTTCTAACTTCAGCACTTCTATGATTCCACATAAGGAATCATAAATAAGGAGATTACAACAGGTTGTTTGAAGAATGACTATGACATCATGTGCTGATGAACCAATTTCTGGGAAGCCCCAGCTGAGTCAACCATTAAAGGATCCTTCCAGGCTCTCTTCTAGATTATTTACAACACTTGACACAGTATGAGTGAGATTGGCCATTGCCAAGCAATGTGTCACATTGCTCCTTTAATTACACCACCAGCCACACAAACCTGTTATGGCTTTTGATCACTTTTTGGTCTGTTTGTCAAAACCCAGTGTCTTCTTTGTGCTACAGATGTCATTTTGGTTTAGATTTGTCTGCAGCTGGAGAGTTAGCACTGGGCAATAACCATTCTTTTCATCACACCACCCATTTAACTGACATTTCCACCTATCTAGGGACTTTTCACAATCATCTCTTCTATAAAGCCAGAATGTTTAATACATTCACATTATTTTTATAAATAGGACTTTTGGCTCACAGTTTAGTTTCTGATCTGTGCTTAGGATTCACAAAATGAAAAACAATACTTCCTTCTAGAAATTTCCTTGTCCTTCCTTGATAGCTTTGTGGGAGGCAGCAAAAGTAAATCTCATCCTGAGCATTTAGAGCCTTTGATATTCCTAAATTGCTTTCACTGTGCAAATCCCAGCAACATGTACCACAAATCATAGAAGTGTAGAGTTGTTGTGGCTGGAAAAGACCATTAAAATCATTGAGTCCAACCATTCTCTAGCTCTACCAAGGCTGGTGCTTTCAGCACCACATCCCTGCCTCTTTTAAACATCTCCAGGGATGGGGATTCCAGCATTTGAGAACCCTTGTAGTGAAGAAGTTTCTTCTAATATTCAACCTAAACCTCCCCTGGTGCAACTTGATGTCATTTCCTCTTGTCTTATCACTTGTTACTAGGGAGCAGAGACCAACAGACACTTGGCACCAGCCTCCTTTCAGGCAATTTCTAAGTATCTAAATAGCCACTATCAGTTTTGCATCATTTCCATCAGATACCAAGCCTGTAATATTTAATGGCAATTCCTGCACTAAACCCCTGTCTGACTTACTCCAGTTGAGAAAAGAGGGCCTGCCCCTTCCCACCTATTCTAGATCATCATGGAGCTCCAACATTTCTGGTCTTCACCACTAAGAACGAGGCTGCACACACTTCCCTTGAACAGTTTGCTATAAACCAAACCCTTCTGCAACCCTCTTGTGAATTGTGCCTGCCCAAACTCAGAGACTGTCTCCTAGTGAGGCTGTATCTGGAGTATCTGGTCCAGTTCTTGGGTCTCCAGTTCAAGAGAGATGGGGAATTACTGGAGCCAGTATAGCCAGTGGAGGTTTCAAAGATACTGAGGTGATTGGAGCATGTCTGTGAGGAGGAAAGACTGAGAGATCTGTGGCTGTTTAGCCTGGAGAAGAGCAGCCTTAAAGAAGATCCTCTCAATGCTCAACAAGAGCTAAAGGGTGAGAGTCGAGAGATGGGGCCAGACTCTTTTCAGTGATGCCCAGTGCCAGAACAAGGGACAAGAGGCAAAACCTGATCTGTTGACCTCACACGGAGGACAGGAAGGTGATTCACAATGGCCAGCATGGCTTCACCAAGAGCAAGTCCTTCCTGACCAACCTATTAGCCTTCTACAATGAAGTAACTACATCACTGGAGTTGGACCAGATGAGCTTTAAAGATCCTTTCCAACCCAAAACATTCATGCAAAAAAGTGTTACCCCCTTTAATATAACCCCCCCAGACACACACCCTACAGCAATACAACCCATCCACGCTGATCTTTTCTTTTAACTTCAGTAATTAAGTTCAGTCTCAGCTGAGGATCACTATGCCAGATTTCAGCCTGTAGTGAAAATAAATGCTTGAATTATGAATCCCTAAAAATAGAAAATCCAGCCTGCACTCGCTGACACAACCTTCCTGTGGGCCCCTGTAGTATTAGAAAAGACATTTAGTAAACAACAAGGTAGCTAATGATGCAGCAAGCGGTTTCATACCACACATAGAGGCAACTCACTACACATAATTAGAGCATTACTAGAGTCATCAACTGTCTAGCACAGCTGATAAAGAAATGTCACCTGCCTCAAATTATGGTGGCAATTCCAGCTGCCTTATGTGCAGAGCTTTAAAAAGCAGAGAGAGAAAGGGATGACAACAAAGCTAATGACATAGTTCACATCTTGCTGTTCTGAAGCAGCGGAGAAATTTGGAAGTGATTTTTTTTCCTTTGGTGTTGCTTGCTGAACTTTGTAATCCTGTGGAGGTTAAGAATGGTAAGATCATGGAGTCATAGAACCACAGAATCATAGAATCATGGAATTCTAGAATCACAGAATCATAAAGGCATAGAACTGTTTCAGTTGGAAAAGATCTTTAAGGCCTTTGAGTCCAACCATCAACCCGACACCACCACGGCCATTAAACCACATCTCAAAGTGCCATGTCTATACATAGTTTAACACCTCCAGGGATGGTGATTCCAGCCAACCAAAGAAAAGTGTTGTGGAATTGAATCATAGAATTGTTTCACTTGGAAAAGACCTCATTTGAATCCAGCTTTCAACTTAAGACCATCAAGGCCATTAAACCACGTCCCCAGGTGTCCCCCATGTCCACACATTTCATGAACACCTCCTGTGACAGTAACTCTGATAGCTCCCTGGGCAGCCCATTCCAATGCCTGACCACACTCCCAGTCAATAATTATTTTCCTAATGTCCAACCAATACCTCCCCTGGCACAATTTCAGGCCATTTCCTCTCCCTCTATCACCTGATAACCAGGAAAAATGACTGAACCCCCTCTATAAGCAAACATGTTGGATTATTTAAGGTCTGGACTAAGACCTGTCCTACAAGAGATGCCTGGGATTGAAGGGTGACTGATGTAGGCTGGGTTCATCTCACACCAAGGATATTTGTCACTCAGGCATATTTGTCACCTAGGCTTTTCATATATGATACATTGATAGATGTGACTCAGGAGGATGATTCATCCTCTCGAGGTGTTAACTCAGATGGGGCTGAACAGCCTTTGGGTGTGTTGGCCTCTCTTGACTAGAGAGGGAGTGAGATTATTTATTTAATCAGACATCCAGCTCTTAAAGGTCTGAAGTCAAACAAGATGGATTCCAGCCCAAATTCACAGTTTGTAGAGATGATCTGTCTCATCCTTTTCTGAAGGGAATGACAGAGCAATTGAAGTGATTGCTACCATGGCAAACACTAATTTTGCATGAGTTGGAAAGCCTGGAGCTTCCACCACCCATCGATCATAATACATCTGGAAAACTCAGTGTTAGCCTCTTGTCTTGGCCTGCACTTGAGCTGTAGATATGGTGCAGAGGAAGTTGGTTTAGCAGTGATCTAGCAGTGCTAGTTGGACTTGATCTCAGAGGTATCTTCCAACAAAAATGATCCTATGATTCACAACAAAATGTAACATTGATAGAGTTCTCTACAGAGACAGAGGTGTCTGAGTGCTGAGATCAGCACAGACTACTGTCATGTATCCCACAGAATCATAGAACTGTTTTGGTTGGAAAAGACCTCTATAATCATTGAGTCCAACCATCAACCTAACATCACCATGGCCATTAAACCATGTCCTCAACTGGCCTGTATCAGGAACAGTGTGGCCAGTAGAACGAGGGAGGTTATTCTGCCCCTGTACTCAACACTGGTTAGGCCACACCTTGAGTACTGTGTCCAGTTCTGGGCTCCTCAATTCAAGAGAGATGTTGAGGTGCTGGAACATGTCCAGAGAAGGGCAACAAAGCTGGTGAAGGGCCTGGAACACAAACCCTATGAGGAGAGGCTGAGGGAGCTGGGGTTGTTTAGCCTGGAGGAGGCTCAGGGCAGACCTCATTGCTGTCTACAACTACCTNTAGGGCTGGGTGCTAGGTTGGACTGGCTGATCTTGGAGGTCTCTTCCAACCTGGTTGATTCTATGATTCTATGATCCATGCATTTCTTGAACACCTCCAGGGATGGTGACACCACCACCACCCTGGACAACTACTCCAGCACCTGAAAACCTTTTAAATCATTCCCAAAGCCAAGAGGAACTCAGCAAGGCAATTAGCGTCGGTGCTGTGGAACCACAAGGTACATGCAAATAACCACGTCGAGTCAACAGTGAACAACTCCTGCTCTACAGGATCTTTGGCACTAATGGCAGGATTCCAATTATCTGGATGTTTGCTGGAAAAAAGGCATGCTATTTTCTACCCTCAGAAAGTAATTCATCAATTGCTTTTACACTTGGGGATAATTCAATGTGCATCCACAGGAATCTCCCCTTGCTCTAATTCTCTTCAGTGTTTTCATTTGTGTCTTGTATGCAGCAATACAGAGCAGTCTGTAAAAGTTAAAATGCCACAAAACAGCCAAAACAACTGAACCAATGACAAAAAAAATCCCCAGCACTCACATTTACATGTCACGAAGTGGAGAAAAGGTACGTGGTCAGAAAGGTGAAATGCAGGTGGAGAGTGGCTTTCCATGCAGTGATACTTGAAGATGCACAGGTAGCAGGAGGATATCATACTGAATTATGAACCAGGACTGTGACTGCTGCAAAAGAGGTGACATAATTTAAGAGCGGTCAGAGATGAAGTGTAGAGGCTGAAGGGCCACAGGGAGATGTAACAGTTTCAAAAATCCCCAGGACGTTCTGAAGAGAAAGTTTAAAGATTTGGTTTTGTTTAATATCACAGGCTCACAGGATCACAGGACGTCAGGGCTTGGAAGGGACCCAAAGAGATCATTGAGTCCAAGCCCCCTGCCAGCACAGGACCATATAATCAAGCTCAGGTCACAGATGAACGCATCCAGATAGGCCTTGAAAGTCTCCTGGGAAGCAGACTCCACGACCTCCCTGGGGAGCCTGTGCCAGTGCTCTGGGACCCTTGCAGCAAAGAAGTTCCCCCTTGTGTTGAGGTGGAACCTTCTGTGCTGCAGCTTACATGCACTGCTCCTTGTCCTATCCCAGGGAGCAAGTGAGCAGAGGCTGTCCCCCTGCTCCTGACCCCCAGCCCTCAGATACTTACAAACATTTATCAAATCTCCTCTCAGAAAGACTAAGTGAGGCTGTTTCAGGAGGAGAAACCAGAGCCAGCTGTTCTTGGCATCAAATCATAGAATCCTTAGGCTTAGAAAAGACCTCTAAGATCAAGTCCAAGCATCAACCCAACACTACCCTGCCCACTAAACCAAGTCCCAAAGTGCCATGCCCACATGTTTTTGAATACTTTCTGGGATGGTGACTCCACCACCTCCATGGGCAGCCTGTTCCAACGTCTGATCAACTTTTCAGTACAGAAACTGTTCCTAACATCCAGCCTAAACTTCCTCTGACACAACTTGAAGCCATTTCCTCTTGTCCTCTTGCTAGGTACTTGAGAGAGGAAAATGAACCCCACCTCACTCCAGCTTTCTTTCAGGGAGTTGTAGAGAGGTAGTTCTCTGTTGAAAACAATTCAAAATGAGACCAACTCAGTGGTAACAAGAGACATTTGAAGAATTCATAGTTGAGCTTCTGTGATGGTTTGGGTGTTCCCCACCCCCCACACTTTAGAAATCACCCAGACTAGACTCAGCTGGCTCTGGAAATTGAATGAAGCTTATATTTACAGCTTAGCTCAATATACAGGCAGATATTTACAGTATATACAGTTATAGACAGACATAGACAAGGTAAAAGGGAATACAGAAACACAACAGTCCTCCCAGAAACCTGAGTCCCCAGGAGGGGCTCCCAACCACCCTTCCACCTTCTCCCACCCCTCTCAACCTTACCCCAGTCCCAAGGAAGAATGGCGGTTGGTCCAGGGGGTTAGGAAGCAAAGTGGATTGATCAGAGAGACGGCAGAGAGGCTAGAGAGAAATGCAGCTTGGAGTTCCCAGGCAGAAGAAGAAGACTCCCTGATCTATGTTTTGATTCCTGTTCTTATACCTCTCAGCAAGCCTATGAGTGAAGTAGACATCATCACTGTTTTCCTTTCACAGCCTGTAATCTAGTTCTTCTCACCAAAACATTCTAGCTAGCTTCAAACTAGCACATCTTCCAAGAGCAGTCTAGACAGGCAAAACCTCCTCATTTCCAGGGGTTCAAGTCTTGCTTATTGCTAGTGTCACAGCAGGACATTTGCCTAACCTGGTCTGTCACAGAACGCATCAGGTTAGAAGGGACCCTTGAGGCTCATCTTGTCCAGCCCTGCTGCAGTCAGTGGGGACATCTTCAGATGATGTTAGATCAGGTTGCTCGGGGCCCCATCAAGTTTGGCCTTGAATATCTCCAGGGATGGGCCCTCAATCACATCTCTGAGCAGCCTGTAAATCTAGTTGCAGATGTCTCTATGTACTGCAGGGAGGCTGGACTAGATGACCTTTAAAGGTCCCTTCCAACTCAATATATTCTATGATTCCATGATTTAGAAGGACGTGGTTTGCTTGGAGGCAAGACAAGATGTGGGGCTGAACCATCCCTTGAGTCTCTTTCAGCTTTTTCTTGTCTGACTCATAAGATCAAAACCTTCATAGCTGTTCATTCAATACCATTGTATGTCAGGCATGAGGCACTTGGGAGAAGAGGAAACCTCTTCTGAAGCACAGTGTGCGTGATTACACATGGAGGACTGCAACCATCCCCTTGCCAACTGTAGCCTGGATGAGAAAGACGTAATGAAAACACACACTTTGTTTAGTCATTGGGAAACAAGTGGTTTCATAAGCCTGTATTTTCCATTCTTCATGTTATTTCCACCCCCTCAGGATACTTCTTTCCCTCTTTTCTAAAGGCTCATGTTACCATGGGAAACATGACAGAAACCAGTGGGCGTTGTTAGCCTGGGAGATTGGGAATAATTTCTGATGTGAAAACATTTTAATTCCTAAGGTATAATTTTAAAGTGCTGATCCAAAGCCCATTGTAGTCTACAAAAAAAGGGCTTTGCATCAGTTAAATGTGTAGCAGTTAACTGATTATTCCTGCATTCAGAAATTCCTGCAACAAGAACTCAAGGGATAGGCTGAAGAACACAGAAGCAGCTCTTTTGAAGACAGAAGTGAGTTGAGTTTATCAACGGTGTAGAAAACCTTTGACTGAGCCAACACAAAGGGTTTTTTTTTTCAGAGTATTTGGCTCATGCAATTCAGAAGTCGATTTGCTGTCAGAATATTTGTTCTGGACTTGTCAGGAATCTATTGTAGAAGTAACAGCTCTGTTTGCAGAAATTCCTGCCAAACACCACCACCATTTTTACTGCCTGATCAGATGTGCTTCTAGCCCATTATGTCTTCTAAATACGGAGCTATTTTATTGTTCTGCTTTAAATATGAGCAGGTATCCATAAGGACGACTCGAGAAAACGAGCCAGTGTAAGAACCTCATGTGTAAACTTGTGACTGCTTAAAGTCACACCGTGGTGGGGGTTGGAACAGACATCTGGAGATCATTCAGTCCAAGCCCTCTGCTAAAACAGGGTCACCCACTGCAGCTTGCCCAGGATCACAATGTCTAGGTGGGTTTGGCATCTCTCCAGTGAAGGAGACTCCACAACCTTTCTGGGCAGCCTGCTCTTGGGCTCCAGCACCCTCTCAGCAAAGAAACTTTTTTGTCCTGTACAGGTAGAACATCCTGGGTTCAAGTTTGTGCTATTTGTCCTGATGCTGGGCATCCCTGGCAAGAGTCTAGCCCCATCCTCTTGCCCCCCACCTTGCTGAACTTTGAGAAGATCCCCTGTCTCAGGCTGCTCTTCTGTGACTAAAGAGCCACAGGTCTCTCAGCCTTTCCTCCTCACAGAGATGCTCCAGGCCTCTCAGCATCTTTGTAGCCTCTGCTGGACTCTCTCCAACAATTCCCTGCTCTCTTGAACTGCAGATCCCAGAACTGAAACAAGATTCCAGACGTGATCTTACTAGGGCAAACCCTAGGGAGAGCCCACAACTGAAACAAGACTCCAGACATGATCTTCCTAGGGCAAACCCTAGGGAGAGCCCACAACTGAAACAAGATTCCAGACGTGATCTTACTAGGGCAAACCCTAGGGAGAGCCCACAACTGAAACAAGACTCCAGACGTGATCTTCCTAGGGCAAACCCTAGGGAGAGCCCACAACTGAAACAAGACTCCAGACGTGATCTTCCTAGGGCAAACCCTAGGGAGAGCCCACAACTGAAACAAGATTCCAGATGTGATCTTCCTAGGGCAAACCCTAGGGAGAACATCCCCTGACATACTGGTCACATTCTTCTTAATGCATCCCAGGGCACCACTGACCTCCTTAGACACACACTGCCAGCTCATAGGGAGCTCTTGTCCACCAGCACTCCCAGCTCTTTCTCCACAAAGCTGCCTTCCACAGAACTTCAGTGAAATGACTTTACTCTCCTCTGTGCATTAGTAACCTTCAGAAAGCTTCACAACTCTGCAATGTATACAAGCATTTAAGAGACACTGTTTCATCTTTCATTCTATTAACTCCTTTATCAAAGGGGAATAGGAGCCTATGGGTTTATTTACATCTTATCAACAAGCAAAACACTGCAATATAAAACAATTCCAAGTAAAAATCTGCCAAGAGCACAGAAATCCAATTTTTCTTGAACGTGTTAATGTGCTGAATCAGAAGTCAAGCCTCAGAAACAGAGAGAGGGAAAATAAAGATATTTGTAGTGTCTGACACACTACAACTTCTATTTTTCCCAGATGAGATTTCTGAGTCTTACCCTGAATCACAGAATGTCCTGAGTTGGATGGGACTTTAAAGATCATCTAGTTCCAACCCCGCTGCCATGGGCAGGGATACCTTCCACTGGACCAGAGTGCTAAAGTATCTGTTTGAGTTTGACTGAAGGTTATTGTATTTTCTGTGTAAAATGAGAAGTATCCAATTACCCAGTTCACTGGGGAGCTAATGCAAGGACAGTTGATGAGCTCTGGTCAGAAACATGAATATTAAGCAGTCAATATTGCATAACTCCCATTATTGTGCTTGGATCTGATCCAAAGTCTGCTGAGATCAATTGATGGATCTAGCACATACAATCCAAAGAGGTTTAGTTCAGCCTCATATATGCAGATCCAAAATTGAAGTGTTATTACGAAAAGTTCCTTTACAGAAAGAGTGGACAGGCATTGGAACAAGTTGCCAGTGGAGGTGGTGGGGTCACCATCCCTAGAGGTATCACTGTATCACCAAAGTTGGAAGAGACCTCACAGATCATCCAGTCCAACCTGTTACCACAGAGCTCAAGGCTAGACCATGGCACCAAGTGCCACGTCCAATCCTGCCTTGAACAGCTCCAGGGACGGCGACTCCACCACCTCCCTGGGCAGCCCATTCCAGTAGCCAATGACTCTCTCAGTGAAGAACTTTCTCCTCACCTCAAGCCTAAATTTCCCCTGGCACAGCTTGAGGCTGTGTCCTCTCGTTCTGGTGCTGGCCACCTGAGAGAAGAGAGCAACCTCCCCCTGGCTACAACCACCCCTCAGGTAGTTGTAGACAGCAATAAGGTCTCCCCTGAGCCTCCTCTTCTCCAGGCTAAGCAATCCCAGCTCCCTCAGCCTCTCCTCGTAGGGCTGTGCTTGAGGCCTCTCACCAGCCTCGTTGCCCTTCTCTGGACACGTTCAAGCATCTCAATGTCCCTCTTAAACTGGGGGGCCCAGAACTGGACACAGGTGTTCAAGAAAAGTGTGGACATGGCACTTCAGCACATGGTTTAGTGGCTGTGGTGGTCTTAGGTTGATGGTTGGATCTTGGAGGCACTTTTCCAACCCAAACAGGTTGCCAGTGGAAGTGGTGGGGTCACCATCCCTAGAGGTGTTCAAGAAAAGTTTGGACATGGCACTTCAGCACATGGTTTAATGGCTGTGGTGGTGCCATTAAACCATGTGGTGCAACGATCTTGGAGGCACTTTCCAACCCAAACAGCTCTATGATTTTATGGCTACACCAGCCCCAGACACCAGTTCCAGCCCACACCTCCTCCTGGGATACATCATCTTGGCTGTAACACAAAATCTGTCCTTTCTTATTGGCTATCTGTTTGCTGAACAATCACAATTCATCTCTTAAATGCTCTGCATCTTCAGTCACACTTTATGGTAATTAGCAGTGCAATTAGCATCACTGTGTAGCTCATAATCAACTATCAGATGACACCGAGCCCTCAGATGGGCTACATGATCTGTAGCTTAGAAGATTTCTGCACCCAGACAAAGACACAGCCAAGCATGAATTTCAAAGTCTAATTACCCCAAGACATTCCCCAAGCTCCCAGGTAACTCAGACCAGCCTGACCACCAATGTCCAGCAGAACAGAGCCCTCACAACAGCCAAATGCACATCACTGCCCAAAACAACAGCCAGTTAACAGCACTTTTTCAGCTTAGATCTGCACACTTCATCTCCTGATTTAGACTTCAGCTGATTAACTGAAGGCAAATATTCAATTACCTTTTGTTGATAAGAAACCACAGTATCACAGTGTCACAGTATCACCAAGGTTGGAAGAGACCTCACAGATCATCAAGTCCAACTCTTTACCACAGAGCTCAAGGCTAGACCATGGCACCAAGTGCCACGTCCAACCTTGAGTAGTAATGTCAGAAACGAGAATGACCTCTGTAAATACTGGCAAGAGGCAGGTGTCTAAATATCTCCCTGGAATGAGTTTTACGCTGGAAATCCTTCCAGTTTTGTTTAATCATGGAATAAATTTTCATCTCAGAATGAGATTTGGATTCTTACTGTAAACAGTACACATACACTTATCAGCTCCATGTATTCTTGTCTTCTGCTCTGGTGAGACCTCACCTGCACTGCTGGGGCCAGCTCTGGAGTCCTCACCACAGGAGAGAGACGGACCTGTTGAAGCGGGGCCAGGGGAGGGCATAAAGCTAATCCCACGGCTGGAACCTCTCCGCTGTTATGACCCACTGAAAGAGTTGGAGTTGTTCAACCTGGAGAAGACAGAGTGAACCAGACAGCCCTGGGAAGAAAATGGGTGGTTTGGGAATTACACTAAACCTCTGCATCAAGTCTGTCCTCCAGGGATAGAGTGACCTTGGTTCACTGTAGCTTAATCCTCCTCTAATCCTTCTCTCTAAGGAAGGATTACAGTACAGTGAACTAAGAAATGCCTCCTCCTGGATGAGAGCTTCCACAGAGGAGTTTAACATGTTTGAACCCTTCTGTCTCAGCAGATCCCTGGCACGGTGCTGGGTTGGCTCCTCGATTGTATCCACTGGCCCCACCTGACTTTTCACAAGGTTTATCACAGTCTCACAGTATCACCAAGGTTGGAAGAGACCTCATAGATCATCAAGTCCAACCTGTTACCACAGAGCTCAAGGCTAGACCATGGCACCAAGTGCCACGTCCAATCCTGCCTTGAACAGCTCCAGGAATGGCGACTCCACCACCTCCCTGGGCAGCCCATTCCAGTGTCCAATGACTCTCTCAGGGAAGAATTTTCTCCTCACCTCAAGCCTAAATTTCCCCTGGCGCAGCTTGAGGCTGTGTCCTCTCGTTCTGGCACTGGCCGCCTGAGAGAAGAGAGCAACCTCCTCCTGGCTACAACCACCCCTCAGGTAGTTGTAGACAGCAATAAGGTCTGCCCTGAGCCTCCTCTTCTCCAGGCTAAACAATCCCAGCTCCCTCAGCCTCTCCTCGTAGGGCTGTGCTCGAGGCCTCTCACCAGCCTCGTTGCCCTTCTCTGGACACGCTCAAGCATCTCAGTGTCCCTCTTAAACTGGGGGGCCCAGAACTGAACACAGTACTCGAGGTGTGGTCTAACCAGTGCAGAGTACAGAGGCAGAATGACCTCCCTGCTCCTGCTGGCCACACCATTCCTGATGCAGGCCAGGACGCCATTGGCTCTCCTGGCCACCTGGGCACACTGCTGGCTTTCTGTTTGGCTGCTTTCCAGCCACTCTGACCCCAGCCTGTGGCTCTGCATGGGGTTGTTGTTTATAGACATTAATGGGACTACTGGGAGAATGTGGCATCTTCCAGACCAATACTGTACATGTTTGCTGATGATACCAAAATGGGAGGAGTGGCTGACACCCTGCTAGGCTGTGCTGCAAGTCAGCAAGATGTGAAAAGGCTGTAAAGTTGGAGGGAGTGGAACTTAAGTTCAACAAGAGCCATTGTATAGTCCTGAATATGGAATAACAACCCACTGTACCAGTATGGGTGAGGGGCTGACTTGCTGGAAAACAGCTCCATGGAGAAGGACTTGGGAGTTCTGGTGGGCAATAAGTCCACCAGGAACCAGCAATGGAGCATCTCTGTGAGGAGAGAAGGCTGAGAGATCTGGGGCTGTTAAGCCTGAAGAAGAGCACAGAGGGGGTCTTATCAATGATCGGCAAGAACTAAAGGGTGGGGGAGCAAGAGGATGGGGACATACTCTTTCCAGTGGTGCCCAGCAACAGAACAAGGGCCAGTGGGCACAAATTTGAACCCAGGGCTTTCCATCTGAAGTTGAGAAGAAACTTCATTGCTGAGAGGATGCTGCAAATAGACTTGGAGCAGGCTGCCTAGAGAGACTGTGGAGCTTCCTTATCTGGAGAGATTCCAAATCTGCATGGAGACATTGTGATCCTGGGCTGCTGTGAGTGTTGGACTAGGTCATCTCCAGAGGTGCCTTCCAACCCCCACCATGCTGGAATTCTGTGCAAAGATTTTCCATCCTGAATTTTATCCCAGAGGAAAACTTTTGCAGCCAATTACACCGATGGACTTGAATGTGTTTATTTGGTTGTTCTTGCTGAACAGCAATATTCCACTTAGGCATTTTAACAGATATGAAAAATGGTCCACACTTACTGTGTGAAAGGTGCATAGAGAAAACAGGTCCAATTTCCTGATGCTTTAAGGTACTGTGCCTGCTGTCAGCTCACGACAAATCAGGTGCCAAGGAGGTCCTCCCTGGGCAAACCACTCTTTAGCAAAACCAGCGTTTTAGTGCTGCCTAATGAGATATTGGCTCATTAGAGAAATGTTAGTTTCCAAAGAACAACAGGAGCAATTAATTTGGTCTCCCATCACAGAAGGTTGCAGCACATGCTTCTTTGGGGGGAGTAATACATCACAAGGAGCCCCAAGCTGGACTTGTGGGCTGCTGGTTTGAAACCGTAATGCTTGTAAAAGACTTGGAGTCACTTAAAGTTTTATCCCTACCTCTTGTTAAAAGCAATGACATGAATTATTTTAAGTATTGGTAGTATTAAGGTAAGAGGAAAAGCTTGGCAGAAACGTGTAGTCTGTGCAGGGGAAAAAAACCTGCAGTCTGATGATTTTCCTCCAATAATTGCTTGTGTATCTAATTAATCTTCAAAGTTCTGAGCCTTAAATTGCTTTATTGTCTTAGTTCTTTACTGATGGAAGATGTTACCCAACAAATACATAGAACATAAAGATCCTGGCCTATAAATACCAGCAGTAAATATTTTTAATGCAAACTTGGCCTTACTTTCAAGTTAAGAAGGTATCTGCAACGACTTAGTGAAGGTACTTCCATGGTGTGAAAACTTGAACCAGTCCTTAGGTAATTCAGCTTTCTGCTGACTACAAGTGATATTTCATTAGGCCTAATGAGCTCTCAAGACAATCATGCACATCTCCTATGAACAAATCTGAACTCTGGTATAAACCAACCTGCTTATTGCCAACTCCTTTCCAGACTTTGCAGTTGAAGATCTGCACCTCATTAAGGCTACCTTTATGCAGCAACAATTTACCACATTTTAATGACTGATAAACCGAGAGATTTTAAAGTGCTGTCTTAAAAGGGTGTAGCAACTCCTGAGCTGTGTGCAGCAACTCCTGAACTCCAGACATTCCGAATCTTTGCTTTGCATTTTAGACAGATGTCATCTAAAGGTGAGCTTTCATCCATGGATGGAGAGTTTTATCTACAGAAGAATTTGCAGTTGGGGATGTCCTTGCTGACTGCAGGGGCACGGACTAGATGACCTTTAGAGGCCACTTCCAACCCAAACCATTCTGTGATTCTGTGACAGGGATCATCTACATTGAGTACAAGCTGCTGGGAGTTCTATTTTGAAACAGGAGGCTTGAGATTTTGTTTTGGGGTTGTTTTTTTTTCGATGCCTGTATGCATGTTAAGAAAAGAAATAAGTTGTTTCTATTGCAACGTTTCTGCTGTGATATTGACATTCAGAAGAAATCAATAAGTGGCTCTTCAACTGTTGGCTGTACAAAAGTAAAGGGATGCTGCTCTGTTCAGTAATTGAATTTTTGTTTCATTTGTGAAGGTTGCAGAGCAGCTTAAAGATCCTCCCCACAGCATGCAAGGTACACACTACCCCCTTGGTCTGCCGATAGATGTGGGAAAAGGGAGTCCACCGAGCCCAAAGGACCACTGTTGGGCACACAGCAATCCCCACTGCTGGTTCTGCATGAGGAGAGGCTGAGGGAGCTGGGGTTGGTTAGCCTGGAGAAGAGGAGGCTCAGGGCAGACCTCAGCTGTGGATGGTTGCCACAGTTCTTGCAGAAGGGCAAACATTGCACAGCTGAGGGCAGAAACTCCTTTGCAGCTTTAAGCTCTTGAGATGCAGGCAGTGGAGACAGCCAAATCACCTGTGTTTCAGGCTTCTTTTGAGGTTTAGATTTGCTCTGAACTGAGTATTGTGCCAAAGACCCAGGAGCAAGCAGCCTTTGCTCACAGAATCATAGAAGTGTTGAGGTTGGAGTAGACCTTTGAGATCATGAAGTCCAATTACTCACCTAAAGCTTACAATCCCACCAGTACTGCTAAGCCACTATCAATAAAACATGTCCCTCAGCACCACATCTATACATCTTTTAAATGCCTCTGAGGATGATGACTCCACCACCTCCCTGAGCAGTCTGTTCCAATGCCCAAGAACCTTTTCTGTGAAGAAATGTTTCTTACTGTCCAACCCAAACCTCCCCTGGCACAATTTGAGGCCATTTCCTGTTCTATTGTTGCACACAACACCCCATCTCACTCCAGGTACTCCTGTGAGGCAGTTGTAGGGGGCAACGAGGTCTCTCCTCAGCCTTCCCTTCTGAAGACTAAACAACCTCAGTTGGCTGCAGAAGGCAGGCTGTGCATCCACAAGTTTTGGGGGGCTCAACTATTCTATCCAGGTCAAAGCCCAGCGTAGTGTTTGGGGCCCTGAAATTCCTCATGGCTTTGACTTACTGAAAAATCTTTTCATAGAATCATAGAATCAAGCAGGTTGGAAGAGACCTCCAAGGTCATCAAGTCCAACCTAGCACCCAGCCCTATCCAGTCAACCAGACCATGGCACTAAGTGCCTCATCCAGGATTTTCTTCAACACCTCCAGGGATGATGACTCCACCACCTCCCTGGGCAGCCCATTCCAATGCCAATCACTCTCTCTACCAACAACTTCCTCCTAATATCCAGTCTATACTTCCCCTGGCACAACTTGAGACTGTGTCCCCTTGTTCTGTTGCTGGTTGCCTGGGAGAAGAGACCAATCCCCACCTGGTTCAGCCTCCCTTCAGGGAGTTGCAGACAGCAATGAGGCCAGCCCTGAGCCTCCTCTTCTCCAGGCTGCACACCCCCAGCTCCCTCAGCCTCTCCTCAAAACCCTCTGAAGCAAAAACCACCCCACACAATACTCACTACCTGAGCCTGGCTCCAAAGGAGATTGTCAGCTGCAAGGAAAATGGTGTACTGCAATATGAAACATCATCTACTCTCGGACTGGCAATATATCCACTTTTTCTCGGACACAAGATCAATTGCAAATCCCTCCTGAGCACAGAATTATGCCTTCGAGCCTTAACCTCCATTTACAAGATTTCTTTTCCCTGTGAGAACCTGAAATGCTCATTTTGAGCACAGGAATTGTCTCAAGCACAGAAGTAAGAACCAGCGTGGCAATTGAAATGTCAACGCTGCTCAAGTGTCTTAGCCACTGCTGATGTTCTAGCAAAATCATGAGTAAAGAGGTGATCCAGAGCACTTGGCACCAAGACTCATAACTGCTCTGTATGCAGCTGGCATAACACAAAGCTGCTAGGTTTTGTTCCAGCACCTATGAGCAGGGACTTAAGGAAGCACTGGACATTAGTAAGAATATGTGAATCTGAAATGGCAAAGAAAATTAATTCCAAAAAAGCAACAGGACAAGAGGGAAAAGAGAAGAGTTCAAGAGGAAATGGAGGGCAATGAAGCTGGTGATGGGTGTTGAGAAAAAGCCTTCTGAGGAGTGGCTGAGGGAACTGGCATAGTTTAGTCTGGAGAAGAGGACGCTGAGGGGAGACCTCATTGCTCTCTGTAACTCCCTGAAAGGAGGTTGGAGTGAGGTGAGGGTTGGTCTCTTCTCCCAAGTCACAACTGATAGGACCAGAATTGGCCTTAACTGGCACCAGGGAAGGTTTAGGCTCAACATTAGGAAAAATGTCTATACTGAAAGGGTTCTTGCACTAGTTTGAAGCTAGCTAGAATGTTTTGGTGAGAAGAACTAGATTACAGGCTGTGAAAGAGAAACAAGGGTGATGTCTACTTCACTCATAGGCTTGCTGAGATGTATAAGAGCAAGAATCCAAACATAGATAAGGGAGTCGCTCTCTGTCCAGGCTGTGGGCTGCATCTTCCTCTCTAACCTAACCTAATTAATCCGCCTGCTGGCCGACCCTCCATTCTTCCTTGGGCAGAAGGCAACACTTGGAGTAAGGTAGAGAGGAGTGGGAGAAGGTGGAAGGGCAGTTGGGACCCCCTCCTGGGGACTCAGGTTTCTGGGAGGGCTGCTGTGTTTCTGTATTCCCTTTTACCTTGTCTATTTCTGTCTATAACTGTATATACTGTAAATATCTGCTTGTATATTGAGCTAAGCTGTAAATATAAGCTTCATTCAAATTTCCAGAGCCAGCTGAGTCTAGCCTGGGTGATTTACAAAGTGTAGGGGGGTGGGAATCACCCAAACCATCGCAGTTTCTCAAAGGCTGGAACAGGCTGCCCAGGGAGGTAGTTGAATCTCCATCCGTGCAGATGCTTAAAAGCTGTCTAGATAGAGTGCTCAAGGATATGGTGTAGTAGTGACCCTAGTAGATAATGGTTGGACTTGGTGATCTTAAAGGTCTTTTCCAACCATCATGGTTCTATGATTTTATGAAATGGCCCTAGGTTACACCACGGAAGGTTTAGACTGGGTATGAGGAAAAATGTCTTCCCCAAAAGGATTGCAAAAGCCTGAAACAGGCTGTATAGGGCAGTGGTGAAGTCCCCAACCCTGGAGGGCTTTAAAAGTCATGTAGATGTAATACTGAGGGACATGGTTTAGTGTTGACCTGGCAGTGCTGGGTTAATGGTTGCATTTGTTGATCTTAAAGGTCTGATTCTATGATTTTATATTCCACATGCTTCAATTCAAATCATAGAGTCTGATATGGTCACACCATTTCCTGAAGGTGGAAAATGCCTTATGTGGAAGCCACATTCCTCTGTCAGGGTTTGTTTAACAAGGTGTTAAGTATCAAGCATTAATTGCAAGTTCATCATGTACCTGTACCTGACAGAGCATTGCAGGGTACAGATAATCGATCTCCCCATCCCAAAAATACATTGACCAAAACCATCACTTCCAGCCTAGCAATGGGTGTAAAAACAAAGTGTAATTCTTTCTGTGCAAAACTCCAGTCAAAACCATTTATCAACCAGCTGGTGGCAGTGTTTTCATGAGGAAAAGATAAAAGGGAACCCACTCATTTCCTATAAAATCCATTTCTTTCAGCTATTAAAGTGGAAGAATCTTACTTGCTACTTGGTTCCCACCCCCCCCCCCCCCCCCCCCCCAATTAAAATTCTCAGAAAATCCATGCTAGAAATAAACCCCTTCAGTCACTGCTGCAGAATTTGCTGCTTTTAAGAGGTTATAGGATGTCAAGAGAGCACAGATATGGTTTAATTCCCTCTCGAGCTTGGGTGTTGCCAGAATGCTGCTTTGTGAGAGGGAACCTGGCTTTCCGCTGCAAGTTAGTTTGGCTTTCAAACTGAGATGTTTAAGAATGAACTAAAAACATGACAGATTTAATATTAGTTTCTACCCACCACTGGGCACTGTGTCTTGAAAGAGAGACGAAGAAATTGTTTCTGGAAAACAAGAGCACTGNCCCCCCCCCCCCCCCCCCCAATTAAAATTCTCAGAAAATGCATGCTAGAAATAAACCCCTTCAGTCACTGCTGCAGAATTTGCTGCTTTTAAGAGGTTATAGGATGTAAACAGATATGGTTTAATTCCCTCTCGAGCTTGGGTGTTGCCAGAATGCTGCTTTGTGAGAGGGAACCTGGCTTTCCACTGCAAGTTAGTTTGGCTTTCAAACTGAGATGTTTAAGAATGAACTAAAAACATGACAGATTTTATATTAGTTTGTACCCACCACTGGGCACTGTGTCTTGAAAGAGAGACGAAGAAATTGTTTCTGGAAAACAAGAGCACTGCAATATTTCCTTCTTCTCCCCACACACTCTGCAATGGTGTGTCCTCATCACTCCCCTGAATCTTAAACCAGAGCATGGTTGTGTGGGGGAGAGCTCCATCTCTCCTTGTGGTATTTGTTATCTATACCAAAAAAATAGCAATTAATCAGCATTTATCAGAAAGAACTTACAGAATACAGCCTGGGAATACCTCTCACATACTCATCCCTCCCAAGATTCCAGCAATGAGCCTTGACATGCAATATTTACAGCCTTTTCTGTCCTGAAATAACAGGTACCTAGAATGCAAAATGATGAGTGAAAGCTATCCTGACCCCTCTGATTGAGAATAACATCACACTGCTACTCTGAGGAATCAAACACTCCTCCCCATATGTGATAGCCATGCCATCTGCACTGGCTCCATCTGCTAGCAGGCATCTTAAGCCTACATTTATGTACCCCAAACTGATGCCAAGACATGTCGGAACACCTCCTTTATGGCTGGGAAATCTCATCATGCTATAGTTGTTAAAACGAAACAGGAATGCTCATTATAATGCATAAACACCTTCAGCAGCTTGGGTGCAAAGCCAACAGGAACATTAACTGCAGACCCCAGCCGTTGTGCCCCTCTCCACATCCTCCCCACCACCACCCTGCACCTAAATTAGTGCAGGTGCAGTAGCCACAGGGCTAATGCTTCCATGTAGGATATAATGGGGTTTAGGAAAGACTCATGACCCACTGTAAATACCTGCACTGCAGCTTGGGAATGGCCAATTTAGATGGCAGCTCTCCAAGACTGGGCACTTCTCTCTCTTTTTAGCACCGTGAGTGCTTGGCTTGCTTTGGATTACCTGAAAGTCATTCAAAAACAAAGATTTTGACCTTATTGCAGCTTGTCAATACTTGAAGAAGGTCTCTAAGGAAGATGGAAACAGACATTTTAGCAGAACTTGTTGTGGCAGGACAAGGGGTGACGGTTTTAAACTAAACAATGGAGATTCAGACTGGAGAGATGGAAGAAATTTCTTACACTGAGGGTGGTGAGATCCTGGCCCAGGTTGCCCAGAGAGGTGGTAGATGCCCTGGAACCATTCAGAACACGTTGTCTGGGGCTCTGAGCAACCTGCGCTGGTTGGAGATGTCTGTGCTTAGTGCAGGAGAGTTGGACTAGATGACCTTTAAAGTCCCTTCCAACCCAAGACATTCTGTGATTATACCAAAAAATACTTGCTAACTTCAAAAAAACCATGCTCATCTTTTACAGACAGCCACTTACTTGTATTTGCTAGGCTGGGAGATATCTTCTATGGGCTGTGGTGGTCAGCTTTCAGCTCGAGTTTGCTTCCCCTTTCTTGTACAGCAGACCAGAAACTCCAGCACGAGAAACCCTCAGATTATAAAAGACACACCACTAAACAGGAAAACACAAACACACATGTGCATGCCATTTCAAAAAGAGGAAATCTGGGTTTGTTTGCTTGTTTGTTTAACAGGAAGGTCAAAATGACATTCGACTTCAGTGACTCTGAAGCTCCTTGCTACTTCTGGGGCTGCGGAGGAGACAGAGTGCAAGCAGCAGCAGCTTCCAGGTGTCATTGATCTGACACCTGAGGGAGGGTGAAGCAGGGAGCTTGACAGAAAAGCTGGCAGGAAATCTTCCTTGCTGTGACTTTGTCAGGATTGACTGATTTTCAGAGATCACTTCAGTTTTTAGGATCTGGCATTTTCCAACAGATAACTCTTTGGAGGGCAATTCTGACCAGCCCAGTTCAACTCCCTTTGGAGTTTTGTTTCATTTCTGGCCTTTTTCAGTAATTGAGTGAAAAATTTCTGTGTTAATTGCAAATATATGGAATAAACTTTGCCCATAAAAGCCCTCGGGATGCATGTCTCATTGTTCCTTTCTCAAGGTAGAAAAGACAGCAACTATTTCTCATTGAATAAGTGACTGACATTTCAATCATGTTTGGATTCCCATCCACCTTGGTGTTCTCTCCCTGAGAGCAGGCCAAAAGCTCATGAAATTAAGCATTGCAGCCAGGAGTGTTTGTGGAAACATGTTTCATATTTGTTCCCCAAATACTTCTCTGTGGTCAAGGAGCCTTGATCACAGGATGAGGGAGAATCATAGAATCATAGAATCAACCAGGTTGGAAGAGACCTCCAAGCTCATCCAGTCCAACCTAGCACCCAGCCCTATCCATTCATCTAGACCATGGCACTAAGTGCCTCATCCAGGCTTTTCCTGAACACCTCCAGGGACGGCGACTCCACCACCTCCCTGGGCAGCCCATTCCAATGCCAATCACTCTCTCTGGCAAGAACTTCCTCCTAGCATCCAGCCTAGACTTTCCCCGGCACAACTTGAGGCTGTGTCCCCTTGTTCTGTTGTCTGTGGTAAAGGGTTGGACTTGNTCTTGGCCACCTGGGCACACTGCTGGCTCATCTTCAGCTACTATCTACCAGTACCCCCAGGTCCCTTTCTTCCTGGCTGCTCTCTAACCACTCTGTCCCCAGCCTGTAGTGCTGCTTGTGGTTGTTGTGACCAAAGTGCAGAACCCTGCACTTGGCCTTGTTAAATCTCATCCCATTGGCCTCTGGATACCATAAGCCACCACCATGACATCCACAGAAATCTGTTGTCAGTCAACAGTGGAAAACAAGCTCTGAAAATGTGGTGGCATATGAATCACAAAAAGACAGAAAAGATGTGTATGCAAACAGATCATGAGCTCACAGCAGACTCTTACCTTGTGTTCATTAATCTTTGATAATTACTGAGTCTGGAAAGGAGCAGGCTGAGGGGAGACCTTCTTGCTCTGTACAACCACCTGAAAGAAAGTTGTAGAGAGGTAGGGGTTGGTCTCTTCTTCCAATAGGTAGTGGTAGGATGAGAAGATGACCTCAAGTTGCACCAGGGGAGGTTTAGGTTGGATATTAGAAGAAACTTCTTCCCTGAAAGGGTTCTCAAACACTGGAACAGGCTGCCCAGGGAGGTGGTTGAATTCTCCAATTGCCCTCAACATGCAGATGTGGCAATGTGGGACATGGTTTAGTGGGTATGGTGGTGCTTGGTTGATGGATGGCTACGATGATTTTAGAGCTATTTTCCAACCTTAATGATTCCATAAAACTGATTTTTTTCCATTTTTTAAGGGTTTCTTTGCTATCTTTAATATTCTTATAACACACTTGTTGCAGCAGGAAGCTGTAACTGTTGCAGCATGTTTACTTCACTTAAAAATTGGCAACTCAATATAAAACATCTTACATTTAGTGCCTACCTTTTCATGGAGAAACAGCTTTCCACACAACCACAAGTTAACACTTTGAGTTTTTCCTTGTTGCTAGTGCTACTTCTTTGTTATGCCTCCTGAACTATCTTCTGTAACATCAAAAGCTAAAGCAGCACTGAGCTGATGGCAATGGGATGGTGAAACTTACAGAATCAGAGAATCATTTTGGTTGGAAGAGACTTTTAAGATCATCAAGTCCAAGTGGTAAGCCAGCACTGAACCACTAAACCATGTCCCTCAGCACCACATCTCCAGGGCTTTTCCATCCCTCTAGGGATGGGGACTCCACCACTTTCCTGGACATCTTGTTCCAGGGCTTGGCAACCCTTTGACAGAAGAAACTGTACCAAATGTCCAACCTACCAGAGTTTCTGTGAATACCAGAAACCTTGTGCAAAGTCCTTGCCCAAGCCTGAGTAAAAACTCCCACCCTGTAAATGTGAGGTTATGCTGCTGCTGCTGAGATATTTGCACTATCACAATCCTAAGGGAACTGCATCATCTTGTAGGTTTACCCACATGTTCCACACCAGTAAAGCTTGGGATGTCTTTTCTAAACTATTGTCCAAACCAATGATGACAAAGAGCAGCTCAGTTGTTGCTCCATCCTGTTCAGTGATGTCAGATGACTAAAATAAACCTAAGGCCCTACTTGCTCACAAGTCCTCCCCTTGTTCACACTCAATCACCATTAAATGTGCATACCTCTACAGGACAGTGAGGAAACGCTGAGAGACCTGGGGCTGTTTAGCCTGGAGAAGAGCAGCCTGAGAAGAGATCTTCTCAATGCTCATCAATATCTGCAGGGTAGGGCTCCAGAAGATTGGGGCCAGACTCTTTTCAGTGGTAATGGCACAAAACTAGAACCCAGGACGTTCCATCTGAACAGGAGAAAAAACTTCTTTGGTGTGAGAGTGCCAGAACCCTGGAGCAGCCTGCCCAGAGAGGTTCTGTAGAGCAATTCTAAACCCCCCTGGACATTGTGATCCTGGGCAACCTGCTGTGGGTGTTGGACTGGATGATCTCCAGACCTGGACATTGTGATCCTGGGCAACCTGCTGTGGGTGTTGGACTGGACAAACTCCAGACCTGGACACTGTGATCCTGGGCAACCTGCTGTGGGTGTTGGACTGGACAAACTCCAGACCTGGACACTGTGATCCTGGGCAACCTGCTGTGGGTGTTGGACTGGATGGTCTCCAGACGTCCCTCACCGTTCCATGATTCTGTGGAATGGCTGAATCCTTATCTGGGAGAAAATAATTGAAACCTAATAGAATTTGAGGGTGAGGCTTGGCTTTTACTGGATCCTGGCATCTCAGCTCCATTGGATGCTTTCAAAATCCCTGAGTTTTCCAGTGTTCCTCTGCCTGCTTTTCTACTCAAAATGCTGCTCATGCAGAGAAGTTATGGTCAATCCACATCACCCTCGGCAGCCTTCCACTGCCTTTTCAGTCTCTTTTGGCTGTCTCTATTGACATTAGAGGGCAGTCTTCCATTTTCCTGCTGCTTCTCTCTCTTTTCCAGGGCCCTTGCAAGGTGCGGAGCCACCAGCACTTGGGCAGGCGAGGGGTGGAGGGGGGGAGAGGGGTTCAAAGCAAAATGCTGCTATTTCCGTTCTAAAAACTGCTCCAACCCACGAATATATTCCCTCAAATATCACATTTGCATGATCTTTGTGTACCTGGGTGTACAAGTTAGGAACGGTAACAGGCTTTTAACTATTTCAGGTTGCAACAGCTACCTACGGAGGCTCAGAGATTTCCCAGTAGGGACTGGGAGTGAATTAATGCAATGCAGCCGTTCCTTGACATTGCAGAGTATTAAAGTAGAGGTGGCTAAAGGTGAGTACTCCTCACCTTGGTTTTGTGATGAATATCTCCAAATTCCTACAATCTCTTCAATTCACTTCAAGAAGCATAAAGCATTTTGAAATCAAAGATTAAAAAGGGGTGGGGGGGGGGTGGGGGGAGAAGAAAGATGTCAAAGCCCAAAAACTTGCTGTAAAATGTGTAGGAAATGCATTTCTGAATCAGAGACTAAGAAATGTCTCACAGTCATAAAACCATAAACCATCTCTAATGCCATTCCAACATTCAAAGTGGTAATATTCATATATCAAAGCTGAGGTGCTGATCACTTCCAACTTTCTTTCTTTTTTAGGATGGCATTCATCTTTATGACAAAAATAATTACTGAACGCTAACCTGCAGCCACTTCAAGCTCACTGGGGGAAAAAACAAACCCAACAAGTGCCATGCCTCCTCCCATCCCCAGCCTTACCAAACATAAAAAAGCTAAGCTTGTGATCATGAAAATGAAGAAAGAGCAAAATATACCTACGTCAGAGGCTTTTATCTCTCTGGCAAGTTTGTAGGGTTTTTTTTTTCCCCTTTGCGCAAGTAGGCAGGACAGAAAAAAAACACCAAACCCTCAAAAGATGGAAATTGCTCAGAGAGACAATTTTAGCCTGTCCTTTCTCCTCTGCAAATCTCCTCCTTCATGCCATCACATGCTGGCTACCCAGCGCTCCCACAGTTAGTTTCTGTGAGCTCTACACTGATGCTGACTTACCAAATTCATTTGCAAATTCCAGACTGGGAACATCCACCAGCCCTGGCAGTTGGACATCGCAGCTGTGGGACAGAGGAAGGAAACAAGGACAAGTTCATGGTTTTTCAGATGTAGGATCCAAGTGCAGAAATAGTCAGTAAGCTGCTCGAGGTGACATCTTTAACACCTTTGTCAGTGATATGGACAGAGGAGTTGAGTGCACCCTCAGCAAGTTTGCAGATGACACCAAGCTGTGTGGCACAGCTGACTTGCTGGAGGGCAGGGATGCCATTCAGAGGGACCTGGACAGGCTGGAGAGGTGGGCCCAGGCCAACCTCATGACGTTTAACAAGGCCAAGTGTAAGGTCCTGCACCTGGGTCGGTGCAATCCCAGGCACAGATACAGGCTGGGTGATGAATGGCTGAGAGCAGCCCTGAGGAGAAGGACCTGGGGGTCTGGGTCGACGAGAAGCTCAACATGAGCCGGCAGTGTGCACATGCAGCCCAGACAGCCAACCGAGTGCTGGGCTGCATCAAGAGAAGTGTGGCCAGCAGGGCAAGGGAGGTGATTCTCCCCCTTTACTCTGCTCTCGTCAGACCCCACCTGGAGTACTGTGTGCAGTTCTGGAGCCCCCAATACAAGAAGGACATGGAACTGCTGGAGCGGGTCCAGAGGAGAGCCACGAAGATGATCAGAGGGCTGGAGCACCTCTGCTATGAGGACAGGCTGAGAGAGTTGGGGCTCTTCAGCCTGGAGAGGAGAAGGCTTCGAGGAGACCTTATAGTGGCCTTCCAGTATTTGAAGGGAGCCTACAGGAAAGCTGGGGAGGGACTATTTACACGGTCTAGTAATGTTAGGACGAGGGGGAATGGGTTTAAGCTGGAAGAGGGGAGATTTAGACTGGATGTTAGGAGGAAGTTCTTTACAGTGAGGGTGGTAAGGCACTGGAACGGGTTGCCCAGGGAGGTTGTGGATGCTTCCTCCCTGGAGGTGTTTAAGGCCAGGCTGGATGAGGCCTTGAGCAACCTGCTCTAGTGGGAGGTGTCCCTGCCTATGGCAGGGGGTTGGAGCTGGATGATCCTTGAGGTCCCTTCCAACCTAAACCATTCTGTGATTCTATAGGGAGTGTAGGGAAGTGGCTGTTCCATTCTTAAAGGAGGTGTCTACGAAAGCTTGGGGGGAAAGCTTCCAAACTTAAAGTGTCTAAGACGGCTGGGGACAGACTTTTTTAGCAGGGGCTGTTGTGACAGGACAAGAGGTGATGGTTTGAAACTAAAAGAGGGAGACTCAGAGTAGACAGAAGGAAGAATTTTTTTTTATGCTGAGCATGGTGAGACTCTAGCCCAGGTTGCCCAGAGGAGTGGTAGATGCCCCATCCCTGGAACCATTCCAGAGTGTGTTTTTTTGGCCTCTGAGCAACCTGTTCTAGCTGAAGATGTCCCTGCTGACTGCACAGCACTTGGGATAGATGACTTTTAAAAGTCCCTTCCAAGCCCAAACATTCTCTAATCCTATGATCCTCATAAGCAAAGGAGAACTGACCCCATTTTTAATTGATTTTTTTTTTTGGTGTCAGCTGTACTGAGTTCCCACCTGGGTTTGGCAGCCCAGGCTTTGGTCTTCTGCAGCTCCACAGCATAAAAATATTACCAGAAGAAGAAGAATTTCTTCACTCTCCCCCACTGGCATCTGAAAGTCATTGTTTATTTATGATAAAATTGAACCATTTCCTGAAGGTCAAGAATTTAAAAAGTAACTCTCAGAAAGAAGAGTTTTCATACACTCCAAGACAGGATCCCCTGGAGAGAGCATCTGCGTTTGCTTTTTCTTCTCAGTTTTGTTCAGTTAGTCATGAACAAGCACTTACCTTGCTGCTGTCACTGACCATTACTGTAGCTCAGAAGGCACTGAGAAAAACATGCAACTGCATTGGGGTCACTAAAAAAAAACCCAATAAAATGCCAAACTACTGCAATGTCAGATGCTGCGACCACTGGTGACTAAATGACAGCCTGTGAATGGCAACCACTATGAGTCTTCTGGAGATCTAATGAGGAAGGGTAATTTTTTTCATGCTTTGCACAAAATCAGATGTCTGCTTTTGTTTGAAGCACATTAAGAAAAGTATTTCATCAAGTAAAAAGCTCCTGGCATCTACTGAAAAGGCAGCTTCTGATACTGTCAAGCTGGTTCACATGGACAAGGACACGCATTCGTGTGCACTTGTGAAGTCAAACTTGGAGAGGGAAATTGTGTCCTAGAACAGCACAAAGTCAGGTGGCAGAGGTGTCTCTGCTCTGTTCTCTATACTGCAAGAGAGGAACTAATGCAAATGGCATGATGGTGATGAATAACCACATCATGCATTGTTGTGACAGGACAAGGAGTGATGGTTTTAAACCAAAAGAGGAAGATTTAGACTAGAGAAAAGGAAGAAATGTTTTATGTTGAGGGTGGCTAAGACACTGGCCCGGCTTACTCAGAGAGGTGGTAGATACTCCTTTCCTGGAACCATTCCAGTTCAGATTGTTTGGGGCTCTGACCAATCTGCTGTAGTTGCAAAGGTCCTTGCTGACTGCAGGGAGCTTGGACTGGAAGACCCTTAGAGTTCACTTCCAACTCTAACTATTCTATCATATTCTCCCACTAACTCTACAAGCACTGAAACAAACACTTTACAACTAGTGTGTCAAATGAAACTTTCAGCCATGAGACCCTTAATAATGGTTTGTTTTAAACACAGTGTGACTATATCCATCTAAAATACAAGGCATTTTGCATAACTAAAAAGTGAAATAACTGAATATGCCTTAGCAAAATATCCACAGTAGGCCTGTGACCAAAACACCTCATTCTCACTGTGAGGGCTACAGATTCTATGGCATTGATAATGAAGCAGTGTTCCAGGCCAAAAGGGACAAGGTTGGTGACAAACAGCATGAGCAAGGCAGGGAGATCTTGTACAGTGCCAAATCACTCGACTTCATTCCGAGACTGTAGTGAAGGTAAATGTAACTCATTTCCTTAACATAAGCAGTTAGGGGACACAGTCTCCAACTGTGCCAGGGGAAGCCTAGGCTGGATGTTAGGAGGAAGTTCTTCACAGAGACAGTGATTTGCCATTGGAATGTGCTGCCCAGGGAGGTGGTGGAGTCACCGTCCCTGGAGGTGTTCAGGAAAAGCCTGGATGAGGCACTTAGTGCCATGGTCTAGGTGACTGGATAGGGCTGGGTGCTAGGTTGGACTGGATGATCTTGGAGGTCTCTTCTAACCTGGTTGATTCTATTCTATTCTATTCTAAGCACATAAATGACACTTGATTTGTTGATGATAATGACTGATTTGTAAAATCTAGATACCCAAATATGCAAATTGGCACCATGCTTGACATGCAAAAGAGAAAACTATCTAAACTAACTACCACGGAGCAAACTTGAACCTGCTCTGTATCTTATTCTCATGCCTACCCTGATCCTACACCAGATGAATGCACTGTGCAAACACAATGGTGCATCGCAAAGCTCTTGGGCATCAATCATAGGATGGTTTGGGTTGGAAAGGACCTTTAAAGCTCAACTAGTCCAACCCCCCTGCAGTCAGCAGAGATAGCTGCAACTAGAATAGAACAGAACAGAATAGAATAGAATCAAGCAGGTTGGAAGAGACCTCCAAGATCATCCAGTCCAACCTAGCACCCAGCCCTATCCAGTCAACTAGACCATGGCACTAAGTGCCTCATCCAGGCTTTTCTTGAACACCTCCAGGGACGGTGACTCCACCACCTCCCTGGGCAGCCCATTCCAATGGCAAATCACTCAGGTCAGGTTGCTCAGAGACCCAAACAACTCAATCCAGGGACAGGGCATCTACCACCTCTCTGGGCACCCTGGGCCAGTGTCTCAACACCCTCAGTGTAAAACATTTCTTCCTTCTCTCCAGTCTACATTTCCCTCTTTTAGTTTAAACCATCACACCTTGACATATCACAACAGGCCCTGCTCAAAATCCTTTCCTCAATGCTTTCTCAACCCCTTTAAGTCCTGAGAGGCCATCAGAAGATTTCCCTGGAGCAAGGATGAACAACCCCAACTCTCACAGCAGGTGCTTACGGCAGAGGGGTTCCAGCCCTCCCATCACTGATATGGACTCCTCTTAAGAACCACTTATTCTACTGCAGATGCCTGTTGATAGGCAAAGAAGAAGAAGAAAAAGAACAGCCCACATTTTCAAGTGAGAAAAGACCATTTTTTTTTTTCAGTTGATAAGTATCTTTTCAAAGACCAATTATATCAATTCCACCCACATGGGTCATTTGTCTTCTTTCATTTAAGGTTGTTGAAAGCAATCAACAGGATCTCCATGCATCAGTTAACATACTTCATTATGTTCAGCAATCAGGATTTGGCCTTAAATTGCTCCTTGAGCTCCTCCAGTCAATTTTCCTACATTGCCTCAAGTGACTGTAAGGAACCTCATTAATAAATGGACACGATTAGATCACAGAACCAAGAGTAACCAAAGATAAGAGAGAACAGAAGCAGCATCTTAGGTTTGTTTTCTTCCAATTGTGCTGTTTTATGAAAAGACCCAGAAGTACAGCACTTGTAATTCACTTGCACATCTCGAGGGCAGACAATTTGATAGCAGCCAGAGTGCAGCTCTCAGGGCTAGCTCACGCTCAACATGACTTCTGCTGCCAAACTATGAAAGGGAGTCAGTAACAGGCAGTTGAGTCGCTTGTCCCCTTGACTAACACACTGCTTCTTCACATCACAGTGCACTCCATCCATGACCATTTGCTGTCTAATTAAGGGAATGACTTAGCATCCTTCCTGATGTGCCGTGGTGTCTTTTGCAACGACAACAGCTTTGCCACATTTTGAATGTGAAAGTGGACCTAAAACTGAGGTACATGAAGCAAAGTGGCATTTCACAGGATGCACTTCACCAAGCACCACTCAGAAGCTGAAAATAAGGTGGTGACTCTGATGCTCCCACCCTTCAGGAAGCTAACTTCAGCACAGCCTTTAACACCATCTGCCACAACAAGCTCCTGGCAAAGCTGGCAGCTTGTGGCTTAGACAGATTCACTCTGAAATGCATCAAGAACTGGATGGAGGGCTGGGCCCAGAGAGTGGTGGTGAATGGTACCACATCCAGTTGGCAGCTGTCACTTGTGGTGTGCCCCAGAGATCAGTGCTGGGCCCAGTCCTGTTCAGTATCTTTACTGATGATCTGGATGAGGGGATTGAGTCCAGCATCAGTAAGTTTGCGGATGACATCAAGCTAGGAGCAGGTGTTGATCTGTTGGAGGGTAGGAGAGCCCTGCAGAGGGACCTGGACAGGCTGCATGGGTGGGCAGAGGCTATTAGGATGAGACTGAACAAGGCCAAGTGCAGGGTTCTGCACTTTGGCCACAACAACCACAAGCAGCACTACAGGCTGGGGACAGAGTGGCTGGAGAGCAGCCAGGAAGAAAGGGACCTGGGGGTACTGGTAGAGAGTAGGCTGAAGATGAGCCAGCAGTGTGCCCAGGTGGCCAAGAGAGCCAATGGCATCCTGGCCTGGATCAGGAACAGTGTGGCCAGTAGGACGAGGGAGGTTACTCTTCCCCTGTACTCAGCACTGCTCAGGCCACACCTTGAGTGCTGTGTCCAGTTCTGGGCTCCTCAATTCAAGAGAGATGTTGAGGTGCTGGAAGGTGTCCAGAGAAGGGCGACAAAGCTGATGAGGGGCCTGGAACACAAACCCTATGAGAAACCCTATGAGGAGAGGCTGAGGGAGCTGGGGTTGTTTAGCCTGGAGAAGAGGAGGCTCAGGGGGGATCTCATTGCTGTCTACAGCTACCTGAAGGGAGGTTGTAGCCAGGTGGGGGTTGGTCTCTTCTCCCAGGCAACCAGCAACAGCACAAGGGGACACAGTCTCAAGTTGTGCTAGAGGAGTAGAGGCTGAATATTTGGATGAAGTCCTTCAGAGAGTGATTTGCCATTGGAATGGGCTGCACAGGGAGGTGGTGGAGTCCCTGCCCCTGGAGGTTCAAGAAAAGCCTGGATGAGGCACTTAGTGCCATGGTCTGGTTGACTGGACAGGGCCGGTTGATAGGACTGGATGATCTTGGAGGTCTCTTCCAATCTGGTTGATTCTATAATTATAATGAGATTCACAGTGCCAGCAGGAAAGAATAACTTGCAGACTTAGCTAAAACTAAGGAGGAAAAAGACCTACAGAGTCAGAGGCATCCTTGTCATGACATGGGGAATCCAAAACACATGGCTGTCCAAGAAGCCCAGTTCTTTAATCCAAAATAGGCAGTAAAACCCTTACAACTTCAAACCAAAAACCTATGGCATAGAATCACTGAATCACAGGAGTGTTTCAGTTGAAAAAGACCACTAAGGTCATCCAGTCCAACTATCAACCCACCACCACATCCGTTAAACTATATCCCAAAGACCACATATTTCTTGAACATCTCCAGGGACTGTGACTCTACCACTTCCCTGGACAGTCTGTTCCAATGCCTGACCATTCTTTCAGCAAAGATTCTTTTCCTAATGTCCAATCTAAACCTCCCCTGGCACAATTTCAGGCCATTTCCTCTTGTTCTATTACCTGATACTAGGGAGAAGGGATTGACCCACACCTCACAAATAACAAAGAAGAACAAAGAACCTATGATATCTCTTGACGCATTTCTAGAGAGTGGGGAAGGTTACAATGACTTCCAGTCATTGGCTTCCTAAAAATCATTAACAGACACAGTGGGATTCAGTTAAAAATCAAGATAATTACCTTTATGGCCTGAAAAGAGATATCTGCATTTGAATTGTATGGCTAACCTCCCACCACAGTCAGCTGATCTCTCTCTGGTGTATCTGAGGCATCAATGGGTTTTCCAAACCCATGCAGACATCTGCCATTCAGAGACATCCCACTGCAGACTCAGGTGAAGAGAAGGACCCACTGCAGACCCATCAAACACCACAGACATGTACCAGATGCTCCATGGAAAAAAGTGCTCCATCAAGCATGCTCTCACCAAAATAGTTCATGACTCCAGCTCTTTGTTCACTGTAAAAACACACAACAAAATAAACACAAATCTACAACAGCACTGCAGAGGATTGTCAACAAAAGAGTGAAGAAGAGCAAACAGGACTAAAGAGTAATGCTTTTTTACTGAATGCTCATTTTTAATTGCACATATTCCACTTTTTCCCCCTGTATTTTGGATCCAGTTCAGATCCATTTGTTCTTTTCCTTTTAATTCCTGAGTTCCTCAGGGAGGTGGACCAATCTCCATCCCTGGAGGTGTACAAAAAACTGTGTAGACATGGCACTAAGGGACATGCTTTAGTGACAATGGTGATGCTGGGTTGACAATAGGGCTTGAGGATTTTAGAGGCCTTTTCCAATCTTTATGATTCTTGCTTGAAAACAAAACTCTGCAATATCTACAATCATCATTTTCATTTCATGTAATTTCGTGATCACTGGACCACGAGAGACTGAGGGAGCTGGGGTTGTTTAGCCTGCAGAAGAGGGGGCCAAGAACAGACCTCATTGCTGTCTACAACTCCCTGAAGGGAGGTTGTAGCCAGGTAGGGGTTGGTCTCTTCTCCCAGACAACCAGCAACAGAACAAGAGGACACAGCCTCAAGTTGTGCCGAGGGAAGTACAGGCTGGATGTTAGGAGGAAGTTCTTCACAGAGAGAGTGATTGGCATTGGAATGGGCTGCCCAGGGAGGTGGTGGAGTCGCCGTCCCTGGGGGTGTTCAGGAAAAGCTTGGATGAGGCACTTAGTGCCATGGTCTAGCTGACTGGCTAGGGCTGGGTGATAGGTTGAACTGGATGATCTTGGAGGTCTCTTCCAACCTGGTTGGTTCTATTCTATTCTATTCATCATCTACTGTACTTTTTATCTTAAAAGAAGAAAAATGTGGTGGTGGGAGTGATATCACTCCAGAGTAAGTCTCTCTCTTTACATCTCTGTGTTGAGTGAGAATCTTACACTTGCATCCTTGTAGGTTTTCAGCCCATCCAAGTCCATTACCATGCTAATGAAGACACAGAATCATAGAATCATAGAATAGTAGGGGTTGGAAGGGACCCTGGGAGATGGTCTAGTCCAACAGCCTTGCAAGAGCTCGATCACCTTGGATAAACATGTCCATGCAGGTTTGGAATCTCTCCAGAGAAGGAGACTCCACAACCTCTCTGGGCAGCCTGCCCAAGGACTCTGCCACACTCAAAGTGAAGATTTTTTTAACTTGTGTTTACATGGAGCCTCCTGTGTTCCAGCCTGTCCCCATTGTTCCATGTCCTGTCACTGGACACCACTGAGAAGAGTCTGATGCAAGCCTCCTGACACTTCTATCTGAAGATGTTTATAAATGTCTCCATATTTATAAACATTAATGGGATCCCCCTTAAGTCTCCTCTTCTCCAGGAGCCAACTGCAGTGGTCTGGGCTCCTCAAGCTCCAGCATTTGCTTTTGAAATGCCATGGTCCTCAAATAAAGCTATGGTGGTCTAAAAGAGACAGTAGGCAGAAACCATACACACACACAAAAGCAACCCTAAAACCCAATGAGGATGCTTTCTGGGAAGAAAAAAAGATCTATTAGTGCACATAGTTGCTGTGAGGTGCTCCAGAGTTGCCACAGAGATTCACTGGACTCATCTGACTGATCATAAGAAGTCAACACATGGAGCCCTTTTATGTCCTCTGAAATACTCATCCCAAAGTCTCTGAGAAGATAGGTCTCAACTGACCAATCTTTTAAGATAGACTTAATTTTAAGCATAATAATAGAATCATGGAATGTTAGGGGCTGGAAGGGCCCTCTACATATCTAGCCCAATCCCTCTGACAAAGCAGGATCACCTAGGGTGGCATACACCAGAATGCATGCAGGAAAGTTTTGTAAGTCTACAGAGAATGAGACTCCAGAACCTGCCTGGGCAGCCTACTCCAGTGCTACATCAGTCTCGCAGCAGTGAAGTTTCTCCTCATGCTGAGGCAGGACTTCCTCTGTTCCAGCTTGTACTCATTCTTCCTTGTCCTATCACAGGGCACAACTGAAAAGAGCCTGTCCCCTTCCTCTTGATACTCACCCCTCAGATAGTTATAGACAGATAGTAGTTATAGACATTACACAATCAGACTCACAGAATATATCTGGTTGGAAGAGACCTTTAAGATCTTCCAGTCCAACTTTTGGCCCAGTAGTGAAAGGTCAACACTAAACCATGTCCCCAGGTGCTGGGTCCACACACCACTTGACCACCTGCAGGGCTGGTGATTCCAGCACTGTCCTGGGCAAACTATTCCAATGTTTGATAACCCTTATTTCCTAATATTTCCTAATATCCAGCCTGAACCTCCCCTGGTGCAGCTTGTAATCATTTCTTGTAGACCTGTCACTTGCCACCAGAGAAGAGACTGTCCCCTCCTCACTTCAGCCTCCCTTCAGGGAGTTGTGGAGAGATGAAATCTCCCCTCAGCCTCCTCCTCTCCAGACTGAAGAACCCCAGCTCCCTCACACACTCTTTGTAAGTCATGTGCTCCAGGTCATCTCAGCCTTCTCTTCTCCACACTAAACAGTCCCTGATCTCTCGGTTTTTCATCACAGGAGAGATGTTCAAGTCCCTTCATCATCCTTGCAGCTCTCTCCCAGACTCTCTCCAGCAGTTTCTTGTCTCTCTTGAATTAGAGAGCCCAAAACTGGGTGCAGCGTTTAAGATGTAGTCTCACCAGGGCAGAATAGAGGGGGAGGAGAACCACCTCTAGACCTGCTGGACACATTGCATGTACCCCTTTATGGCATTGGCCCTTTTGGCTACAAGGACACAGGACACAAATTCATCAGGCTATCAGAAGAAAAAGCCTCACCAGGGCACTATAGAGGAGGAGGAGAACCACCCCTAGACCTGCTGGACACATTGCATGTACCCCATTATGGCACTGGCCCTCTTGGCTACAAGGACACAGGACACAAATTCATCAGGCTATCAGAAGAAAAAGTCTCACCAGGGCAGAATAGAGGGGGAGGAGAACCACCCCTAGACCTGCTGGACACATTGCATGTACCCCATTATGGCACTGGCCCTCTTGGCTACAAGGACACAGGACACAAATTCATCAGGCTATCAGAACAAAAAGTCTTTCTAGCACCACAAAGGCAGAAAACCAATTCCCTTGGCTCTAAAACTGAACGCTGGGGTGAAGTTTGATGTGGAGCTGTATCATGTTTTTCAGCCAACAGGCACGTTCTCAGTCTGGTGATGCTCGCTAACCCTCGCATACTGGGGGTAGCACAACCAGCTCAGCTTGTTGTCTTATAAGAAAATTGCAATGCCAAACTGCTTCACTATTAAAAATAAATGTAAATACAGTCAAACATTCTGTCAGGCTAATAAAAAGCACAGCTTTGACAGGGATTTTTCACACCCCCCCCCCCAACTTTTCCCAAACTCTTTAAACTGTTTAAGCAGACAGCCCATCAATGACATACTGCATAAACGCTGTGCTGTTAGAAGTCATTTTTCATGATGAATCTTTAAACTGCCAGAATATCTGATAAGTTAAATTTTGATTTGCTCTATATGACAAATGCTTAATAGTTGTCTTAGAGTCTTTCTGCACTGTGATTTTTATCTGTGTTTTATTATGGTAATAATAACATCTAATATACTCTTTCATATCTGTCTTGTTCTTTCTTGAGGTCAAAATTATATCCAGAGCTAAAAGCAGCAAGAGATTTCCTCCTTTCTTCCCCACAGTATTTTGAGGCAATAAATTACCATCTACAGGCAAATAACAGCAAATTAGGGAATCTAAATATGATATATATATATACACTCTGTAATATATATGATCTATATATACTCTGTAATCAGAAACCCAAGTGTTGGTATGTCATTACAACAACTAATTTCCAGTCGTGCAAGTAAATTAGATGCTATTACATCAGTCTCTTTAATTGCCTTTCTTGCCAATAATCTGTGAGGAAGAGAAATAAATGTTAATTCCTCCTCCTGTCTTCAGGCAGATTTCATTCGTCAGTATTTTTATTGGATTTGCTCTTTTCATTTTTATCTGGTGGTAACCTTGCCTGCCTCCTTCAAAGGCATAGATTGTTTTTAAGGAGCAACATGCAGTGATGTGCATGGTCCTCTGCAAGGTGCCCTTCTAGGAGCACTTGAATGGGGATGCAGGATCTGCCCCTGCAACTGTAGTGCACTGGCAGCCTGATCCCAAGGCTCAGGACAGGCTGGCTACTAAGAATAGGGACTGCAATGCTCCAAGATGGCTCTCACAGCCCAAACACAGGGAATCAGGAGTGGAGAAAGCTGGCAATATGCCCTTGAATCCCAGAAGCCAACCATGTTCTGGGCTGCATCAACAGGAACATGGCCAGCAGGTGGAGGGAGCCAATTCTGTCCCTCTGCTTTGCTCTGCTAAGACCCCATCTGCATTGCTGGGGCCAGCTCTGGAAACTCCAGCACAGGACAGACATTGACCTGTTGGAGTGGGCCCAGAACAAGTCATAACAGTGATGTGAGGACTGGAACCAATCTGCTGTGAGGCCAGGCTGACAGAGTTGGGGTTGGTTAGCCTGGAGAAGAGAAGGCTCTAAGCAGACCTTCTGGTGGCCTTTCAGTACTTAAAGCAGCCAATCAGAAAGATGGAGACAGACTTTTCAGCAGGGCCTGTTTTGGCTGGACAAGGGATGATGGATTGTAACTAAATGAGGCAGATTTAGAGCAGGAAAAAATTAGAATAGGAATATTTGGAGTAGGTTAAAATTTAGACTAGGAAAACAAAAAGCACTAGATAAGGAAGAATTTTTTTATACTGAGGTTGGCAGAAGACTAGCCCAGGTTGCCCAGAGAGGTGGGAGATGCCCAGTCTCTGGAACTATGCCAGGTTAAATTGTCTGGGGCTCTAAGCAACCTGTTCTACTTGCAGATGTCCCTGCTGACTGCAGGGGGGTTGGACTAGATGGACTAGATGACCTTTAAAGGTCCCTTCCAACCGAAACCAGTCTGTGATTCTATGCAACTTATGTCCCAGGCCTCCAAAGGTAGATACAAGTTAGAGCAAAATGGG
Source organism: Tricholaema leucomelas (assembly GCA_013400475.1). Classification (NCBI taxonomy): domain Eukaryota; kingdom Metazoa; phylum Chordata; class Aves; order Piciformes; family Lybiidae; genus Tricholaema lacrymosa; species Tricholaema leucomelas. Next base: position 709,918 of record WAAF01009270.1, on the reverse strand, counting down.
GTAAAAAAACCCCAAACCCCTATGGACTGAGGGATTCTGGATGTCTTTTAAATGCATTTTAATGAGTCTTACCAAAGGATGCATGATTCAAAAAGAAGAAAATATATAGCATTCATAGCTCAGAATTGAATAAACCACAGCAGCTGCACTTTAAATGTGCAGATGTAGGGAATGTCTCTCACTCTCACTGACTGAAGAATGAGTGTCTGTTGTGGTTTAACCTTAGGCTCCAACTAAGCACCACACAGCTGCTTGCTCACTCCTACAGTGGGATGGGGAGGAGAATCCAAACCAAGTGAAACTTAACCACAGAGGGTAACAGTTTAATAACTGGAACACAAACAAACAAACAAACAAATAAATAAATAAATAAAAGTAGTGGTAATAACAACAATAGTAATAATGAAAATGAAGACAATCACAAGAACTGAACCCTAAAAAAGACAAGTGATGCACAATGCAATTACTCACCACCCGCTGAGCAATGCTCCGCAAGACCCTCAGCACTCCTGGCCAACTTCTCCCAGTTTATAGACTGGGCAAGATATCCTCTGGCATGGAATACTCCTTTGGTAAGTTGGAATCAGTTGTCTTGGCTGCAATCCCCACCCCCACCAGCTTATTGTGCGCTCCCAGCCTTCTTGCTGGCAGACATAAGAAGCTGAAACATCCTTGACTTAGTATAAAACACTGCTTAGAAACAACTAAACATCACTGTGTTATCGACATCGTTCTCACACCAAATCAAAAACCCAGCACTGTACCAGACTCTAGGAAGAACACTAACTCTGTCCATCTCACCCACTGCTTTGGCAGTAGCTGCTATAGTGCACGACGCAGCTGAGAACAGCTTACAAACCTGAGAATTGATCTGGCTATGAAACTGTGGCTTCCTGGAGATTAGGAAATAAACAGAGGCATTGGGATGCTTGTTCCCATGCTGAAGGTGATGTTGGTGGTCACGCCGACTTAGTAGCAATGCTCACCCCTCTGTCCCAGCCCCAGGATGCTGCCCTGGCTGCAGAGACCACCCATCTCTGCCCCAATACCTCCAAAACACTTCCTGAATCCTTCACTCATGACACTGCCTATACAAAATGGCTTAATGGAGATAGCTCTGCATTTTTCACATGGAGAAAGCAAGCAGAAATGAAGTGACTTCATTTCTGAAGTGACTGGGTGGTGAATGGCTGAGAGCAGCCCTGAGGAAAAGGACCTGGGGGTCTGGGTTGACGAAAAGCTCAACATGAGCCGGCAGTGTGCACATGCAGCCCAGACAGCAACCCTGTGCTGGGCTGCATCAAGAGCAGTGTGGCCAGCAGGGCAAGGGAGGGGATTCTCCCCCTTTACTCTGCTCTCCTCAGACCCCACCTGGAGTACTGTGTGCAGTTCTGGAGCCCCCAACACAAGAAGGACATGGAACTGCTGGAGCGGGTCCAGAGGAGAGCCACGAAGATGCTCAGAGGGCTGCAGCAGCTCTGCTATGAGGACAGGCTGAGAGAGTTGGGGCTCTGCAGCCTGGAGAGGAGAAGGCTNATTCTATGATTCTATGACTTATCTAGATTAGAATGCCATCAAAGGCCAAGACTCATCAAGGCATTCCCAACTTCCCAACTATGCTCTTCAATCCTTAGACAAAGCAGTCCTCTTCCCACCCTCTAAACTTGTTTTTCTTTTCTCTTTCTCATGTGCTGGCTAAGAAAAACAGCAAAGAAAGTCAGGAAAATATCTTTTCCCAGAGGAATAAATGCCAGTTCTCCATAAAGGAATGCAATTTATGGCAGCACATTAATTATGCCATAGGCTGGCATTCCAATAGTTGTTCCTATTGTCCTCTTTGCATTGAGAAAAGACATTTTTATGTCATGTTTCCAGTTTCTGTCAGCACAAAAATGAATGTGCTCAGCAATGGCATCCTTAGTTCCTGACAGAGGTCACGAAGGTTGCTCTCTGTTCTTTCCAAGATAAAGCCACCTTTAAAGTTCAGGAAAGAGTATAGCATTCTGTGGCAAAATGCCCTGAGTTATCAGGGGGTGGTGATGGTGGGATCATACTGTCAGTGAGAGAGCCACTTCTGTAAGTCAGCTGGATAATCTGCATTTTCCAGGCTTGCTTGGCGTGATTTAGGTGACTGCAAGACTTACAGCTCTGGGTGGCCTCCTCATATCATCTTTTCTCTATATGCAGATCCCTCAAGGTGGAGTGGCTTGTCAGGGAATGACTAAATCATAAATAGTGGGCTTTTTCCTAGCCAAGAAGCTATTTTTCTCACAGCCCATACTTCCAGAAAGAAGGGCTGAAGGTCTGTGTGCGAGCAGGACCAGCCCTCTAACTCTCATGACCATATCCTGCTCAAAGGCAATTGCCAAAATACTAAATGAATTGGTCATGTAGCTGCATGATAAATGAAAAGGAAGAGGCTGACTTTCAAGGTACGCTTAGAAACTCTCTTGGCTTACAGACAACCTTGTTTATCATAGGTTACCAAGGCAGAAATGTATTTGATTATGTAGGAAAAAGCTAAGTGAAATGGATGTGAAAGCCCAAGACAAAGATAAATCTGGACTTGTTTATTACTGCTTCTTTTTTTTTTTTCCTGGAATATAAGCTGGGTGGTGATAGGAGCTTCAAGGAGCAGGACAGAGCTGCTCCAGGTATCTGCAGTGCGACAAAACACCTTCACCTCACTGAGTGCAGGTGTGCACAGATGCACAATACGCACATTACGTTTGCACAAGGGCATCATGAAGCCCACATTACATTTTTTGCTGAGAAGGAAATCCCACCACCATTGAGATCCTGCACTCAGGACCCATGTTTTGCTTTGGTGTCTCTCTTACCTGCAAGCTTAGCAGTCAGTCAGAAACCACAAGTCATCACTAGCCCTTCCACCGAACACGACCAAAGCTATTAAAATGCTGCTTCTTGGGCAGAGCTGGAGAGTGTTTGAGTTGGAAAACTGTATTTGCAGGACACGTGCTGTAGCTGAAATCACAGCAGCCTAGGATGAAACAGGGCAAATATCTTGCTGCAGTGAATCTCCTGATTGCCACTGTGTTTGGTGGCCTGGACATCTGCCACCATTGAAATCACAGCAGCAAAGATTGAAATGGTAAATTCACAGATTGCATTGGGTTGGAAGGGACCCTCAAAAGTCATCTTGTCTGACCCCTCTGCAGTAAGCAGGGACAATACCTTGCTGCAGTGAAACTCTTGTATACCACCATGTTTGGTGGCCTGAGGTTCCTCCCACCTAGACATTACACAAGACAAAATGCATGAGAATAATAATTATTGAACATTTTCCTTTTTTAAAGGTCTCTAGGAGTCACTTAAGAGCTGCAAGACTTGATCAATGCAGACACCAACTGTACCCAAGAGGAATCTAAGTGTTTAAGCAGCTTTACAAAAGATGATGCTTTAAGCACTTCAGTGTAGCCAAAAGCAGACGAGAGTGTGTTTGATCTCCTTGAATCACCCAGGAATCAACCAGCTGCACTCCAGAAACCTGGTGTCATATTAGCACGGCTCCACACCCAAGGAATTTTTTTCTCCATGGGCTCAGGGATGGACACCGTGGAGGTGATGATACCGATCCACCTTGTTCTAGATTTCATAACAGTTTCCTGGGTTCTGGTATTGAACAAGGAAATATTAGACAGCATCCATGAACTGATTTATTATCTCAGCTTTGAATTCAAAGTGTATTGTATAGACACTCATTTTCAAGCCAACGTCACCGTGCGTTACACTGGGTTTGGAGGGAAGAGCCACAAGGTAGACTTCACACATATGTAACTCAGCAGAAGACCTTTCCCACACACCACATTTACAGATCTTCAGGCCAAATGACTTCTTTTTTTTTTTCTAAACAGGAAATTCACCCTCTTCTCCCTCGTTGTTAGTTACTGCACCATGAGCAGAAACCGCATTTGGCACACTTCATCAGATGTGTGTCGCCTACATAAGTCAATTAGTTGAGGCAAAGGGATCTGCACTGATACCCGGTGATTTCCCAGGACTCTTCTGGATATGAGAGAACACATCTCAAGAGACTGTTTCCTGCTGAAGTCATTTTAAATTACTGCATTACAGAGAAACTAGAAGTTACAAGCAGGGTTTGATTCTGTCTTTTACCAGTGGACCCATCCTATCTTTGGAAATCTGAAATGAAATACACTTTAAATATGTATTAAAATTGCCAGAGCAGTTGTCTTGGAGTAAATGTGATTTGCGAGAGGAAAGTGCAGGCATGCCTTGCCTTGCCTTGCCAGTGGGTTTTCCTCTCCAGCAGTGCAGAGGGATGTCAGGAATGATTAGCATGAGGGAAGTGATTCTCCCTCCTCTACTCTGCTCTCATGAGACCCCACCTGGAGTACTGCATCCTATTCTGATGCCCCCAGCATAAATGGAACATAGAAGTGCTGCAGCAGGTCCAGAGGACACCATGATGATGATGATGAGAGGGCTAGAGTACCTACCTCGTGGGCACAGGCTGAGAGCCTTGGGGCTGTTCAGCTTAGAGGAGAGAAGGTTCTGGGGAGATCTTCTAGTGGCCTGAAAGGGGCCTGCAAGAAAGCTGTCTGGGAAGAAAGGGACTTTTTACAAGGGCTTGTAGTGATAGGAAAAGTGGGAATGGATTGAAGCTTGAGGAGGGTAGGAATTGCTTAGAGTGAGGGTGGTGAGACACTGAGTCAGGTTGCCCAGGGAGGTTGTTGATGCCCCCACCCTAGAGGTCACAGAATCACAGAATTAACCAGGTTGGAAAACACCTTTGAGATCATCGAGTCCAACCTATGTCCTAACACCTTCTAATTAACTAAACCATGGCACTAAGTGCCTCATCCAGTCTCCTCTTAAACACCTCCATGGACGGGGACTCCCCTACTTCCCTGGGCAGCCCATTCCAATGCCAATCACTCTTTCTGTGAAGAACTTCTTCCTAACATCCACCCTAAACCTGCCCTGGCAGGTATTCAAAAGCAGGATAGACAAGGCCTTGAACAACCTGGTCTAGTGGAAGGTATCCCTGCCCATGGCAGGGGAGGTGGAACTAGATGACTTTTAAGGTCCCTTCCAACTCAAACCATTGTATGAATCTACAAATGATACCATCAGTTTGCCCAACAGCCTGCATGCACACATCTGTCTAGTCAAAGCACCAGGCTATTTTGGTGTTAATCAAGAGCAAGGTGATTAAATCTGTACTTGTACAAAGAAGGGGAATTAACTGAACGAAAACATTAATTTCAATACAAAACTCTGTGATACTGTAACTTTGGAAACAAAGCCCTTTCCTGAGCAACCCCATCTGCTCCCTTTGCCTTGTGCTCTTTGAAATAAACATCTGTTTACATGCTGAAGACACAATATTCATCTTTGCTGGGTTTTTATCATTAAAATTATTTCAAGCACACAGCTAAAACTGGGACTGCAGTTTGGAACATTTGCTTACGACTTTGCTCTTCGAAAGGAAGTTTTTTTAATTCCTGACCCAACACCGTTGCGAAAGGATCTTTTGTTGAAAGGCATCTCCATGTAGGGCTTTAAAGAAGGCAGCTCTTCACTCCTGCCCACCTTGGCTAAGCAGTTGTGCAGCAGGACGAGGCAGTAATCAGATTTCCCATACAGCTGGCAATTCGAGTAAATAGGATTGTTGCTCTGGAGATTTAAAAGAAACAAAAAAGGAACAAACAAAAAAATGAAAGAGGTAAGAAAAGGTAAAATTGTAGATTTGTGTGTTTGCCAGGACTTGCTCAGCACAGAAAGCAAAGCTGAAATACAAAAAGCAATGTATGCCTCAAAATGACAAGGAGGGACTGTTATTTGCTAGGGCTTCATCATGTTCCAAATCAGAATTTTTATCTTTTCATAGTTTTCTAGAAAGCTTAACTGTAGCATTTCTGATAGAAACCAGTCATACTGCTAGGATTATGTTTGTGGGATGAAATGAATTGTTTTCCATGATGTCAACCAGCTGTGACACGTAACACGGTTTCCCTAGAGTAGCACGTGTGTTTCTTGCTGTAAAATGAGACTTTGTGTTTTAGCAGGGAAACAGCACCTTCTTGTCACTTGTGGGAAGCTGTTTAGTCTAACTGACAGGTCAGAGAAAATGTAAACACTTGCAAAGCAGAAAGTGGGGGGAGGAATTTTGGAGTCGTTATGTCTGCTTACGGTCAGTCTCTTCTGCCTAGCATCGGGTGACAGAATGAGAGGAAATGGCCTGAAATTGTGCCGGGGAGGTTTAGTTTGGATGTTAGGAAAAAATTCTTGCCTGGGAGAGCGGTCAGGCATTGGAACAGGCAGCCCAGGGAGGTGGTGGAGTCACCAGCTCTGGAGGTGTTCAAGAAAAATGTGGACATGACACTTGAGAAAATGGTTTAATGGCTCTGGTTGTATTAGGTTGATGCTTGGACTTGATGACCTTAGAGGTCTCTTCCAACTAAAACAATTCTATGACTGTATGTCACTAGTCAGAAGCACACAATTCTTGTGGTTGGAAAAGACCTTTAAGATCACTGAGTCCAACCATTACCTAAGTCTACCAAGGCAGGTGCTAGTATGACCACGTCCCTCAGCACCACATCTCTGCATCTTTAAACATGTCTAGGGACAGCGATTCAACAACCTCCCTAGAAGGTTATGACTGAGTTTGGTAATGACAAAATAGTAATGGGAATATTAAAAAGTCTGGATTAAAATCCATGTAGACTTATGTAGATGTTCCTTTTCCTTGCACTTTACAGTATAAAAATGTAAACCACATAGAAACATTTTACAAATTTGAATTGCATTTCAATTGCACTTAAAATAACACCGAGTTTGAAAAGAAACATTTCCTGGCATATCTATAGATGGTCTGTGCCTCTTTCAGCAGCTCCAGATTTCCCAGCTTGTTGATTATCTAAGCACAATACTTTGCCATCACTTTTAAAGCTGTCTGGGTTTCATTCCTCCTTGGGAAATGGCTGCATGCAAAGCACAGGGATAAACGCATGCAAAGCACAGGGATAAACCTGCCTTCAATGGGTTGGTAGAACTGCCATTAGCTTCACGATGATTAGTTTCAATTCTGTATGCTATTACATCTATAAATACTATCCAGCACTTTTTTTTTTGCCTGTACTGTGCATACAAAAGTCAGATTTATGATTTTTTTTTTATTGCAAGCAGGACCACGCACTGGGTCCAAAGGAACTGAGTCACTGCTGGTGGGTTTTACACCAGACTTAAGTTCCTCCCTAAAGAGATGAAACTCTCTGCAAGAAACAGAAAATTTCCCTTTCCAATTTTAGCTCCTGTCTCACAACCTATACAGAGACTTATATCCCTGAATAAGTGACTGTTCTTTTGAGATGCAAGATGAATTAAACTCATTTTACCTATTTTATCATTGCCATAAAGAGATCCACTAAGAAATGTGGGTAGTCAGATCAAGCTGTGTCTACACTCTCCGTGATGTGAAAAATGATTCAGCATTTACAGAACTAAACCAGAGAACTGGGATGATAGATAGATGAAGGCTAGTGGGAGCTTCACATCAATAAAATCAACAATTGCACCAGCAGCCACCATTTCTGCTAGCGACAGATCACCTTAATGAGATGATGATGGTGCAAAAGACATCAGAGGAATCAAAGAAATCTGAGCCATGGCTCCTGGAGCTGACATTACAGCAATAAAAAAAAACAAGGAATCTAAAGAAGACTTTGTCTGAAGCAGGGAAATTGAACATTGTTAGGAATAAAATATCTCATTCCAGACTGCCAAAGACTTAAATGGTGTATGTGCAGTTCGGCCAGCAATCTGTCAGGGTAACCTGGTGGAGATCAGCAAGTGCCAGGATAACAGCTCTATTTAAGGAATCTGCTCACTGTGGGTTTATAGGCTGCTCTATTTGCTTCCATAGTTCAATCAGATTAATATTACTGATTCCATGCAATAATTCTCCATAACTTTACATAAAGAATTTCTCATTTACCTACACACTGCCAGTAGACAAATAAATGTATTGGTTTATAAACCAGCTAGCAATAAGTGAAATTAATACATCTATCTTACTGTACTTATGTGATACAGACAAGGAACGTAGAAGAAATGGAGAGGAGATTGATGTTTTTCTCTTTCCATACAATATTTCAGCTCCTTACACTTGACATTAAATATGCAAGAGATTTCTTGCATGATTATTTTAGAGGCTTGCATACTTTATTAGGAACTAAAGCAAAAAATTAAGCTATACCCCAGCAAAACTAGGTAATGATATTTAACCAACAGCTCTACTGCAAGAAACTTCTTTAAAACAACAAAGGAAAAAAGCAGACATTAAAAAAGAAAATTAAATAGCTATTTAAGAGAAATTCAGCACCTTGTCTTCAAGTAAACAGGGAGCATGACTTACCATGGAAGGGACAACTGGGTAACCCGAGCACATGAGTGTGATTGAGATCCAAAGAATGAAAACAGAGTTCAACCTGCATAGACTTCAAAGAAAACATGAAATCAATTAAAACTTAAAGCAGTATCAAGCAAAACTACATCCACAGACACAGGCAATATAGATATTTCAGGTATCTACAATGCCTTTACCTGATCATTTTTCACTCAGGAGGGTATATGTATGTCCATGCAGTTATGCTGCCAAATTCCTCACACATCCTTTCTGTTCTTTCTTAAGATGACCATTTTATACCAGAGTTCAGGAGTGAAAATGTCATCAAAGCTGATTTTATTGTGACTAATTGGGCCTTGTTTGGCCTTTTCTTCTTGTTAAGTGGGAAAATGGCAAGAGCACGCATTCAGCTGCCATTATGAAACGACCAATTCACTGCATCTAAAGTGTGCCATTAAAATGTCCCTCAAGTGGGTTTGCTGTTCACTCTGTAGCATCGTAACAAATGTGGTCAAAGGTCTGAAGATTTCAAAAATACATCTCAAGATTGTTTTACCACTTCCAAGATGTCATATGAAGACCTCTTACAGACTGATTTGAAAGGAGACCAGTAAAATAGCACTTTAGGAAGAAAGGTCCTTAAAGATTCTTATTAAAGCAGACAATACATAGAAAAAATATTTAAAATAGACACAGTTTTTCCTTACTCTTCTCTTTGTTGTTGTTGTTGTTACATGCTTATAGTTTTTAATGCACCCAGTTTTTAAGTGCTTTTCTTAGAACTTAAATTCTCTGGATGTGAATTTCTTCTCTGGCACACAGATGTACCTTAGCCTACATTAAGCTGATTCAATCAAATCTCCTGTAGGATTATTAAATTCTGTTAATCTCCATCAGTGTGGCAAATGTTTAATGGCTAAGAGCACCATTTGTTACTGGAACAAATTTAATTGAGCAACATTTAATTTAATTGTGCCCCATGTTAGGGGATCCTGTGGTTTATTTACAGAGAGTACTGCAAGAGCAGTAAGAGTCCCACAAAGTCTGTTAATGTTAGAGGGAAAAACATTAAATTCCATTTTTTCCCCTTAGAATTAAAACACAGAAGATCTCATAATCATCTCCTGGGCTGCAACCCCAGCAGCTTAGGCAGCAGATGGAGGGAAGGGATTCTGCCCCCCTCTACTCAGCTTTCCTGAGACCCCACCTGCAGTGCCTGGTCCAGCTCTGGAGAGACATGGACCTATTGGATTGGGGCCAGAGGAGGCCACAGCAATGACAGGGGAGTGCTGGAACTCCTCTGCTGTAAGGACAAGCTGGCAGAGCTGGGGGTTATTCAGCCTGAAGAAGAGGCTCCAGAAAGGCCTTATGACTTTTCAGTGCTTAAAGCAGCTAAGAAGAAAGACTTTTTTAGAACAGGACAAGGGGTGATGGTTTTAAACTAAAGGAGATGAGATTCAGACTAGAGAGAAGGGAGAACTTTTACGCTGAGGGTGGGGAGAGTTTGCTGCAGGTTGCCCAGAGAAGTGGGAGATGTCCCATCCCTGGAACCGGTCTAGGTCAGGTTGTTTGGGGCTCTGAGCAACCTGCTCTAGTCGCAGATATCATTTGCTGACTGCAAGGAATTGATGACCATTAAAATGCCTTTTAATACAAGCCATTCTGTGACTCTGTAGGCCCTTGACTGCATGAGTCTTTTTCAAGTCACCCAGTGTTGACATGCACACCACTGCCTGAGCAGCCTCAAACACTCTTATTTTTTTTTTCAGTGTTTACAGAGAAAAAATCAGCATACAAGAGCTCCAGAAGGGAACTCTGTGTGAGTCTTCAGGGGGATCTGAGCTGCTATGAATTATGACAACTCTAACTGGAGCATTCAGTCTCCTGATGTTGACGCATTGAATTCCAGGAGATAGAAAGCAGTAAGGTTGGAAGAAATACACTGACATAGAATAGAATAGAATCAATCAGGTTGGAAGAGACCTCCAAGATCATCCAGTCCAACCGAGCACCCAGCCCTATCCAGTCAACTAGACCATGGCACTAAGTGCCTCAACCCAAACCATTCTGTGATACTATGACTCTGAAAAAATACTTAATCATATTTGAAGGCCAAGTTATCAATTTATCATAGAATCATAGAATGGTTTAGGTTGGAAGGGACCTCAAGGATCATCCAGCTCCAACCCCCTGCCATAGGCAGGGACACCTCCCACTAGAGCAGCTGGCTCAAGGCCTCATCCAGCCTGGCCTTAAACACCTCCAGGGAGGAAGCATCCACAACCTCCCTGGGCAACCTGTGCCAGTGTCTTACCACCCTCACTGTAAAGAACTTCCTCCTAACATCCAGTCTAAATCTCCCCTCTTCCAGCTTAAACCCATTCCCCCTCGTCCTGACATTACCAGACCTTGTCAATAGTCCCTCCCCAGCCTTCCTGTAGGCTCCCTTCAGATACTGGAAAGCCACTCTAAGGTCTCCTCGAAGCCTTCTCTTCTCCAGGCTGAAGAGCCCCAACTCTCTCAGCCTGTCCTCATAGCAGAGCTGCTGCAGCCCTCTGATCATCTTCGTGGCTCTCCTCTGGACCCGCTCCAGCAGTTCCATGTCCTTCTTGTGTTGGGGGCTCCAGAACTGCACACAGTACTCCAGGTGGGGTCTGACGAGAGCAGAGTAAAGGGGGAGAATCCCCTCCCTTGCCCTGCTGGCCACACTTCTCTTGATGCAGCCCAGCACTCGGTTGGCTGTCTGGGCTGCATGTGCACACTGCCGGCTCATGTTGAGCTTTTTGTCAACCCAGACCCCCAGGTCCTTCTCCTCAGGGCTGCTCTCAGCCATTCACCACCCAGCCTGTACCTGTGCCTCGGATTGCACCGACCCAGGTGCAGAACCTTACACTTGGCCTTGTTAAACGTCATGAGGTTGGCCTGGGCCCACCTCTCCAGCCTGTCCAGGTCCCTCTGGATGGCATCCCTGCCCTCCAGCAAGTCAGCTGTGCCACACAGCTTGGTGTCATCTGCAAACTTGCTGAGGGTGCACTCAATTCCTCTGTCCATATCACTGACAAAGATGTTAAAGAGCACTGGTCCCAGCACTGACCCCTGAGGAACACCACTCTCTGCATGCAACCATCCAGCCAACTCCTCAGGCCCAACAGGACAACAGAAATGCAAGATGAAATTCGGCTCAATTAAGGAGCACTTTAAGCAGTCCATGTATAAAATCCATCAAGAGAACACATGACTATTTCCATATTCAGCAAGTGTCCTCTTATTCAGAGAGAAAATCCTTTCGTTTGAATTCAACATCCCGTTGCGACGCGTCCAGGACCTCCAACTCCACCAGATAAGGGGATTAGTCCCTGTTTCTGCTGCAGTGAAAAGCACTGTGGGTTGGATTCTGCTTCAGCATAGTTTAGCTTCCATTGTATCTGCATTTAGTTTAACTCCATTTTAATACAAAATTAACCTTCACACAATGTTCTTTGTTGAAGACAAGGGACAAGAACAGGCTTGTGACTGAAGTTCAAGATTTCTAGGTTCAGTCAGGGAACTTGTACCTTAGAATTCAGGAGGAAGTTGTTGGCAGAGAGAGTGACTGGCATTGGAATGGGCTGCCCAGGGAGGTGGTGGAGTCACCGTCCCTGGGGGTGTTCAAACAAAGCCTGCATGAGACATTTAGTGCCATGGTCTGGTTGATTGGCTAGAGGTGGGTGCTAGGTTGGACTGGCTGATCTTGGAGGTCTCTTCCAACCTGGCTGATTCTATGATTCTATGACTCTCTAGGTAAACTTTGCTGCATTACTGACTTAAGTTTTTTACATCACAGAATCACAGACTGGAAAACCACTAATGCAGCACTGCCAGCTGTGATAGTTTGACCCAGGTCCTCTTAAGAAAGCCATAGAGTTTTCCATGAGGATTGGAGAAGGTCTCGGAGGTGGACCCCTGCAACTGTAATTTTTGTTATTCAGTCCCATAATCCTGCTATCACTTTATAAGTGGGCAGCAAAGCAAATCTCTCTCTTTTCTCTCCCCCATCCTTCATCTCTCCATAGGGAGTCTTCTCTGGCAACTATGGAGGAGTAACCTGCCTGTGGCCTTCAAGGCTGCAGTGAATTTCCAGCTGTGCAATGAGGCCTGCTTGGGCCTAATGGAAATGATGTNGGGGGGGGGGGGGGGGGGGGGGGAGAAAACAAGCGCTGATGTTTTGTGGTTTAGCTTGGATGGAGGGGGGAAGGTTTTGGGGGAATATACATGAATAAGGATTCGTGTATTCCATATTTTAATTCCTGGACACTTTTCTGTATTCCTCTCCAATTCAGCAAGAGCGTTATTATTTTACTGCCTTTTAAAAGTAAAATAATCTCAAGTCTGTCTGCTCTATGAACATCGGCACCAGCTCACCACTAAACCACATTCCTCACCACCACATCTAAATGGCTTTTAAATCCCTCCCATCCCAGGGATGGTGACTCCACTACTGCTCTGGGCAGCCTGTTCCAGGGCTTGTCAGCCTTTTGGGAGACCTTTTTTTTTTCTAATGTCCAGACCTCAGCTTCTCCTGGAGCAACCTAAGGCCACTTCCTCTTGTTCTATTGTTTGACTCCTTGGTGACCTTCTGTTGTACCTGATCGGTATCTCCTCCACTTACCTTATCACAGTACCACAGTGTCACAGTATCACCAAGGTTGGAAGACACTTCATAGATCATCAAGTCCAACCCTTTACCACAGAGCTCAAGGCTAGACCATGACACCAAGTGCCACGTCCAACCTTGCCTTGAACAGCTCCAGGGACGGCGACTCCACCACCTCCCTGGGCAGCCCATTCCAGTAGCCAATGACTCTCTCAGTGAAGAACTTTCTCCTCACCTCAAGCCTAAATTTCCCCTGGCCTAGCTTGAGGCTGTGTCCTCTTGTTCTGGTGCTGGCTGCCTGAGAGAAGAGAGCAACCTCCTCCTGGCTACAACCACCCCTCAGGTAGTTGTAGACAGCAATAAGGTCTCCCCTGAGCCTCCTCTTCTCCAGGCTAAACAATCCCAGCTCCCTCAGCCTCTCCTCGTAGGGCTGTGCTCGAGGCCTCTCACCAGCCTCGCTGCCCTTCTCTGGACACGTTCAAGCATCACATCCCTTTATAAGAGTGTATCCAACCACTATTCTACCTCACACAAGCTTTGGACATGAGGGGTGCCCAAAGGGGTGCCCAAAGACTCTCTGTAGGCACCTTTAGCACAAGGAGGTGGTGAGAGGACAAACAAATGAGCTTGTCAGGCATCTTTCAGGGGAACCCAAGGAGCTGGCCATGCAAGCCCTGACACAATGATGATTTAGGAGCCTGAAGCAAAGCAGCAGACTACAGAAACTTCAAACAACATGATAAGATAGCTCTTGTGTGACTTTCTATGGAAGGTCAAAAAGATCAGTGAATCATAAAGACTGGAAAACACCTCTAAGATCATCAGGCTCAACCATCAAGCCAGCACTGCAATGATCACTAAACCATGTCCCAAAGTACTATGTCCACACGTTTTTTGCACACCTGCAAGGATGGTGACTCCACCACGTCCTGGGCAGCCTGTTCCAATCCCTAACCAGACGATGATAGAATAGAATCAATCAGGTTGGAAGAGACCTCCAAGATCATCCAGTCCAACCTAGCACCCAGCCCTATCCAGTCAACTAAACCATGGCACTAAGTGCCTCATCCAGTCTTTTCCTGAACACCCCCAGGGATGGTGACTCCACCACCTCCCTGGGCAGCCCATTCCAATGCCAATCACTCTCTCTGTGAAGAACTTCCTCCTAACATCCAGCCCATACTTCCCTTGGCACAATTTGAGGCTGTGTCCCCTTGTCCTGTTGCTGGTTGCCTGGGAGAAGAGAGCAACCCCCACCTGGCTACAACCTCCCTTCAGGTGGTTGATCAAATAGGCAAGTCAAGGATGTTTCACACAGCGAGTGGAAAAAGGAAAGAAACTCACAGAGCAGCAAATCTTCCAAGCACTTTGCAAACCCAGTTGCATCTAGCCTGAACACTATGAAGAACACAATGCTTAATCTCAGGGTTTCCAGCCATTCCATTCATGCTTTTATCAGAAACGCTCATGGCGAGGTCTTTGTTAGCAAAATGCTTTAGCTTGTCTCTGTTTCCAATTCAGCCTAAAGATCACCTGTGGCAGATGGTGGTCCTTAGGATCTGACTCTTAAGAGGAGACAGGCAAGTAATGCTTGTGTTTTCCCCCACAACAGCAAGAGCAGGTTCTACTTTCTCAAAGGCTTTGACCAGCCGAGCAAGTACAAACTTCTTTCACATGAGGCAGATGCAGATGGTGGTTAGGTGAGATAAGTTATTGAGACATCAATCAACCCAGAGATGGGCACAACAGTTTTTTCCACCTCTGAGATACACAGAAACAATTCTATGATTCTCTCTGAACAGAGCAAAGATTCAGACTCTCACATCTGCTTCTCACTTCTCTGAGTTTATTTTTTCCTACCTACTCAGGTTGCAATTTAACACACCACAACTGTGATTTTCATGCATAAAGTGTATATGGAGATTTAGATACATTTGAGATATTCCCACTTCAGCTTTGGATGAATCAGGTTTAACAGAACAAGTGGCAATTGACATTTCCGTCTCCTCTGTCTGCAGAGCACCCTGTCTGAGGCTTTGCTCCCAGGTATGGTTCAGTGGCAGGTATCATAGGTCACATGAATCATTAAGAGCCATAATAAAAAATTCCCAGCATCCATAAAATTTGCATTTTATGACAATATATTAGAAGCAATAACTGCCACTTCCCTGCAAAGCCAACAAAATTACCCCTTCTCTCTTGCTTGCTTTGTTAAAGGAACAGGGGCTTGCACCTCACTGCTACCCATGTTTGGTTTCCAATTGAAAACATACACAAGCCAGAGTTTCAGCACGGCAGGGGTGGAAGGAACCTATGGAGAACATCTAGTCTAACCCACTCACTAAAGCAGGGATATCCCCAGCAGAGCTGAGGATCACAACATCCAGGTGAGTTTGGGATCTCTCTAGAGAAGCAGACATGACAATCTTCCTGAGCAGCCAGCTCCAGGTCTCCAGCACTCTCACAGCAACAAAGCTTTCCCTTCTGCACAGGTGAAACCTCTCGGGTTTACGTTTGTGTCTGCACAGTGTCTGTACAGTTGCTCCCTGGGCTGTTGCTGGGCACCACTGAAAACAGCCTGCACGCGTCCTCTCGATCAGCATTGAGAAGATGCCCTCTCAGTCATACAGGTCTACAAGCTATAGAACATGATATCCTCTCCTGCCCCATCACGCTTTTACTCTGGCATGAAGCCAATAAAAAAGAAAGAAAATACCCCAAACATGGTCCACTGATATATCCTCACACATAAAACCAGGTTAGTGGTGCTAAAGGTGCTAAATCTTCTTGTTCCCTTCTAGGATGCTCACAGTGAAACCTTGGCAAGACTTTTTCAGAAGAAAGCTGCCTAAATATTTTACTCTGAGTTCCATTTTTTTCCTTGCAAAACAAAGAAGCAGGGTGGTATGCTCCAAGATCATGGCAAGGGGCAGAACAGAGATTAGTCATGCTTCCAGCCTAAAAATCTGTTTCTGAGTCAATGATAATAGAAAATCCCAGCAAGACACAGGGATAGAAGGAAAAAGAAGTCAGAAAGCAGGTTTGCTGCTTTGGTTGTTATCGCTGTGTTCTCACTACCAGCAAGAGGACACAACCAAGTCCTTCAGTTACACTACTGAGACCTCATCTACAGAGAAACAAAGGAGCCAGAACGGAGCTGTAGCTGCACACCCTGACTCTGTGCACTGTCCACACCCTGACTCTGTGCACTGTCCTGCTTTGATTTTCTAATCTCTTTAAACTTGGTTATGATCCAGATAAAGCATGTCCCTGGCTGAGTGGGGTAACAGGGCCATGGGCTCCCCACTTCAACAGAGAGAGAGGATCTAGTGCATGCTACAAAGATGCTGAGGGTACTGCAGCACCTCTGTAAGAAGGAAAGGCTGGGAGACCTGGGGCTGTTTAGCTTGGAGAAGAGCAGACTGAGAGGGGATCTTCTTAATCATAGAATCAACCAGGTTGGAAGAGACCTCCAAGATCATCCAGTCCAACCTAGCACCCAGCCCTATCCAATCAACTAGACCATGGCACTAAGTGCCTCATCCAGGCTTTGCTTGAACACCTCCAGGGATGGTAAATCCACCACCTCCCTGGGCAGCCCATTCCAATGCCAATCACTCTCTCTGGCAAGAACTTCCTCCTAACATCCAGCCTAGACCTCCCCTGCCACCACTTGGGACTGTGTCACTCGTTCTGTTGCTGGTTGCCTAGGAGAAGAGACCAACCCCCACCTGGCTACAACCTCTCTTCAGGTAGTTGTAGACAGCAATGAGGTCACCTCTTCTCCAGGTTAAACAACCTCAGCTCCCTCGGCCTCTCCTCACAGGGCTGTGTTCCAGACCTCTCACCAGATTCATTGCCCTTCTCTGGACATGTTCCAGCACCTCAACATCTCTCTTGAATTGAGGGGCCCAGAACTGGACACAGCACTCAAGGTGTCCCCTGACCAGTGTTGAGTACAGGGGCAGAATAACCTCCCTCGTCCTACTGGCCACACCATTCCTGATACAGGCCAGGATGCCATTGGCTCTCCTGGCCACTTGGGCACACTGCTGGCTTATCTTCAGCCTACTATCAACCAGGACTCTCAGGTCCCTTTCCTCCTGGCTGCTCTCCAGCGACTTTGGACCCAGCCTGTAGTATTGCTTGGGGTTGTTGTGGCCAATGCTCAGTCACAGCTAAAGGACCTGTAGGGGATTAAAAGGATGGGGCCAGACTCTTGTCAGTGATGCCCAGTAACAGGACAAGGGGCAATAGCAGGAGGTTCCATCTGAACAGGAGGAGAAATTTCTTTTGTTTCAGGGTGCTGGAGCCCTGAAGCAGGCTGCCCAGAGAGGTTGTGGAGTCTCCTTCTCTGGAAAGATTCCAAAACCACGTTGTCATTGTGGTCCTGGGCAGCCTGTGTGTTTCTGTTGTAGCATGTGGCTTGGAGTAGATGATTTCCAGAGATCCCTTCTGAGCCCTACTATTCTGTGACTCCAGTTCTGTTCTAATGCCAAATGATGGAGATGAGGGGAAGAAACTCTCTGAGCACGGATCCTCTGCTGAACCATGGACATTTAGGTTGGATATTAGGAAAAAAATCTTTCCTACAAGAGTGGTCAGGCATTGGATCAGGCTGCCCGGAGAGGTGAAGTCACCACCCCTGGAGGTGTTCACAAACCATGTAGATGCAGCTCTTTTGGACACAGTTTAATGGCCATGGTGGTGTCAGTTTAGTGATTGGACTTGAGAATCCTAGAGATCTTTTCCAACTGAAACAATTCTGTAATTGCAGCCCTCACTTAGAAGATGCATAGCTCCTTTTTAAAACCTGATTTTCAGTGCCTTTTCCCTCAGACATCATTCCCCTCACACATCATTCCCTTCTAAGCCCATGTTAGCAATGGTTACAGCTCCAGCAAGGCACCTTCTGACGCACAGGTTTGATCTACAAGGAGAAAAAGAAAATCAAAAAGGCATTAAAGCATGATGCAGGACTGCTGCTCCTGCCTCCCACTCCTTAATGGCGTTTTGGTCGGCTTGCTTTGCCTGGACAGACATTCAGCAGCTCAGAGGGGTGCAACAAAGACGTGGTGCTAGACTGTTTAAGGAACAGGGCGCAAGATTTGTGGACATATAGATAATGGGAATTTCAGGGTTTGGGTTGCCACCTGATTTTGGAGCGATTCTGCATCATCAGAGCTGTGCACGTCACTGTTACAGCAAAAAGGATGAAGCTGTCATGAAGCCAGAAGTAGAAATCAGCTTTAAAGTCATGTTTTCAATGCTACTGCAGCCAGGAATTGTCAGCTGTGTCACAGTCACCATCCTCAGGATCTGAAAGCCTAAATCATCCTCTATAATTATGTATGTTCTTTTTCCTCATTACAGTCAATACTCATAGAGATGATGTGGGCAGAAACAGCATGAGCTTCCTTATCTAGGTCTGCAAGTCCCACTCCCCACCATGGGGCATCGCTACTGATGGTGTCAAAGTTGAGCCTATGACGCCAAACATCACTGTCTCCCCCAGACTTGCAGTGCATGGCACCTTGCAGGCCCTCTGCCACATGCACAAATATCATAGAATCATAGAATAGCTTAGGTTGGAAAGGACCTTAGAGACCATCTACTCCAAACTTCTTGCCATGGGCAGGGACACCTTTCAACTTGATTTGGTTGCTTAAGGCCTCATCCAACCAGCCCTCAAACACCTCTAGAGAGGGAGCATCCACAATCACTCTGGGAAACCTATTCCCGAGTCTCACCACTTTCCTACTGAAGAACTTCTTCCTAATATCCAGTTTAAAACTCTTCTCCCACAGCTTAAAACCATTTCTCTCTGTCCTATTGCTAGACACCTTTAAGAAAAGTTGCTCTCCAACCTTCCTATAGGCCTCTTTCAGGTACTGGAAGGCAGCTATAAGGTCCCCCAGAGTCTCATCTTCTCTTGCTCCAGCCCTTGGATCATCTCTGGACCCACTCCAACAGTTCTATGTCTCTCTCATGACAGAGACACCAGAGCTAGATGGAGTAGTCAAGGTGGGGTCTCACAAGATGTGCGAGTTTGAGCCTAGCTAGAATTGTTTTGGTGAGAAGAACTAGATCACAGGCTGAGAAATGAAAACAGTGGTGAGGTCTACTTCGCTCACAGTCTTGCTGAGAGGTGTAAAGAAGAAAGGCAAAACAAAAGATAAAGTCACTTTGCTCTGCACTTTGCTTGGGCACTTAGCTCTGGGCTGTGCTCTCAGCTCTTTGCCTGCTGGGGAGCAGAGGCTGCTGGCTGAACTCCATCTTGCTTTCTAACCTCACCCTCCATTTGCTTTGCTGATTTCACCTTGCTTCTTAATCCCTCTGGCCAAGCCTCCATTCTTCCTTGGGACTGGGGTAAGGTTGAGAGGGGTAGGGGGAAGGTGAGGGGGTGGTTGAGAGCCCCTCCTGCGGACTCAGGTTTCTGTGAGGGGAGTTGTGTCTGTGTTACTTTTTTTACCTTGTCTATTTCTGTCTATAACTGTATGTACTGTAAATATCTGCTTGTATATTCTTCTAGCTGTAAATATAAGCTTCATTCAAATTTCCAGAGCCAGCTGAGTCTAGTCTGGGTGATTTCTAAAGTATGGGGGGTTGGAGGACACCCAAACCATCACACAAGAGCACAGTAAAGGGGAAGAATCAGTTGTGTCCACACAACTTCTGCTGATGCTACCGTGCTCTTGCCCTGTTTGATGGGAAATGACAAAAATAAGGCTTTGAGCAAAACAAGATACTTAAACGTGGCAGAAAACAGTCCCAATTTATAGATACTCTTGAATCTTTGTCAGCTTCCTTAGAATGCCTTGGGAGATACAATCTGTATGGAAGTACAACGACAAGAAAAACAAGCTCTCATTATTCTCTGTGCACCACCACCAAATCTTAAAGTCATTTGATAATTTATCTGGAGGAAAAAATATAAAAGCAGAGCAGACACAACTTGCTCAACTCATTAAGGGGAGACTCAGAGACTTGAAAAGTGGTGGTAATTAACTTCTTTTTTTTAAGCAGTGCTTATTTGTGCATGTCAATATAATTTATGCATTCAGAGACTTCTCAAATAGATCCTGCAGGAAGTTGCTGCCTCAGAAAAGATGTCAGTGCCAAGCTAAAAAAGACACCTATCAAAGCTGAAACCCAATTTTTGAGATCTCAGTGATCTGAGAGAGTCTGAATCGTTGCTGAAGTAGAAGCAAGAAAGAGAAAAGAGCCTGGATAGACAAGAAAATGTAAAGTTTTTTTTTGAGGAGAGTGAGGAGAAGAGGATGTAGGAGACTCTGATGTGATTTAAGAAGATCAAACTTTAAAGGGATCAAAACTTTAAAGGAGGCAAAGAAAGCTAACGTAAATAGTATAAATAGTAGGGAATAGGGAGAGAGTTGGGTGGCTTGAAGGGCACAGGTTTTTTTCCTATGTTACTGCACTGTATAGAATCATAGAATCATTTTGCTTGGAAAAGACCTCTAAAATCATCAAGTCCAACCATTAACCTAACACCACCATGACCATTAAATGATGTCCTGAAGTGCTATGTCCACACATTTCTTGCGAATACCTCCACGGGCAGTGATTCCACCACCTCCCTGGGCATCCTGTTCCAATGCTTGATCATTGTTTCAGACAGGATTTTTTTTCCCCAACGTCCAACCTAAACCTCTCCTGGCACAATTTCAAGCTGCTTCCTCTCATTCTATCACTTGCTACTAGAGAGAAGTATCTCAGGTTTCTTCAGTGGGTAAGGCTAAGAGAGACAAGGAAAATGTATCAGGTATTCTAGCTCAAGCAAGTTTGTGTATTTTCCTCTATAGAATTCAGAAACCCCCCTTTTTTTCCTGCTTTTTAAGCCCTTGAGATAGAATAGAAAGAATAGAATAGAATAGAATAGAATAGAATAGAATAGAATAGAATAGAATCAACCCGGTTGGAAGAGACCTCCAAGATCATCCAGTCCAACCTAGCACCCAGCCCTATCCAGTCAACTAGATGTCCTACCAACAAGCACTACACCATTTGGGATTGGGAAAGAGGGACTGACGTAGGGCAAAACTTAGTTGTGTTAGCCCAGCTAACCCAAGGAAACCACTATGGCTGGGACACCAACCTGTGGAACTGTAGTAACTGCGAGGTCAGTGAGGCACACAGAGGATGCACGGTGCTCACCACAGCACTCACCATCTACAGAGTGGACACAAAGGGCTGAGTTGCTCATACCTGAGCAGGTTTTACGCAATCTGGCATGACCTTCAGGATGGAAAACAGGTCAGCTGGATGCAAAACATCTGCCAACTGTCTCATTTCCTCTGCACACAGACCTGGTCTCATCAGCTAGGTCAGAAGTAAAGCTAGCTCTTGTTTGACACAGGATGTTGAGAAAATATTCAGATCACAACTCAGGGGTAGCTCATTTCCTTCTGAATAGGCAATATTTGTGAGACAGAAATCTCAGCTGTTCCACAAATTAGCTCTTGGCATTTCTGGAGAAGGGTAGGATGCCAGTTTAAATTTGTGAGATGAAACCTGAAGTACCTTTAGGAAATAAGTGGCTACATCTGGAACAGCAGTCATCATTTGCAGGAGGTGAGAGGACACACCTTTTTTCTCCAAAATGCAGAGGGTTTTCCATCTGTTCTTCATGCTCTTTTAACTCACTGCCGTTTCCTTTCTGCTCATCTGTGCCACTTAATAAGCAAGGATATTGCAGCCTCTTTGAAGGAGCCATCCTTTTGCACAGTAGCCTTCTGATAGGGAGGGTCTTCTCCATAATGACCTACAAAACAGAAAACAAATAGGCACTGAACCCTAAAGCAAGCTTCACTTGTGAACACACCCATGCTTTTGAATTTGTTCACAGGAAGATAAAACCAAATCATGACTCTGCCTGGCTCTACAGGCAGTTAAAACAGAGACATCAGGTAGTGCTCAGTACCTTTGGTACTCTGGGACTGATGACAAGGAGCTTCACTGCCTTGCAAAATACCAGCCCTGAATCAGTACTTGGTGACTATTACAGCTTATAAATGTCCTCAAGTAAGAGAGAGGTAACGTTGCTGTTACACAATTTGGCACCCAAGCTGACGTGCCCTTTGTCTGAGCATAAGCTACCAAGGAGTCTGATTTCCTCTCATGTTCTCTCCCTCTTATAAAAGGCTTCATCCAGAAATACCACACGTCAAAAGACAGGCGTTGTTTCAGTTTCCTCACTGAAAAACCTGTTGCAGCTGAGTGAGTTTTTTTTTCTGCTCTGTGAGAGCTTTTCTTTATACTCCAGAGGAGAAGACAATTCCTGAAAGGAGGCTGTAGCAAGGCAGGGGTTGGTCTCTTCTCACAAGAAGAGACAGGATGACAGTAAATAGCCCCAGACTCGAGTGTTAGGAAAAAAAATCTTTACTGGAAGAGTGGTCGGGCATCAAAACAGACTGCCCAGGGAGGTGGTGGTCACCACCCCTGAAAACATACAGAAATGGCATTTCTGGACATGGTTCAGTGGACATGGTGTTGCTGGGCTGATGGTTAGACTCACATGAACCTAGAGGTCTTTTCCAACCTTAATGATTCCATGCCTCTATGAATAATGTTTCAGCACCTGATACAATTCCTTAAATTGTACCTGCCTCCCTTATCCTATTACTGGCATTATTACCTAATCTGCAAACCTCATCTCTCCTCCTGTGTCAATCTTGTGAACTCCTCTTTCAGCATCAGGGTCTCCAGGGGGTTTACCACTCTGTACCGCTCCCCACAGCTCCTAACTTTGAAGGTAATTAACTGCAGCTTCTTCATCAAGAGTACAATGAACAAACACAACCCTCACTATCAGAGAAGCTAATGGAACCTCACCCTTTAGGGAACAGGAAAGGCCAGACATGGTGAGGATCAGGTTTGTTGTCTGTGGACAGGACAGTGGATATTCTCTAACTACTTACTACACAGCTTCATTGCTCCAGTCTCATAGGAAAAGTATTGAAGGTGCAGTACATGAAAAGCACCACTTCTCCATTCAGCTTGACACTATATTGACTGCCAGAAGCAAACATCCAGTCCAAAAAAAAAACCCAAAACCAAAAAAACCCTGTGACTCTTTTCTCCTTCCAAAGAGCCTGCCTGCTGACAGCTATTTCTTTCATTCCAGCAGTAAAAGTTCATGCTTTTAAACTCAATTCCCATCAGACCAGTACACTGAAAAAAAACTTACATGATGGACTTCAATACTGCACTTTTCAGTAAAGACTGAGCAAGTCCCAGCTGTGAGGAGTGAAGATAGACAGGGTATTGCTTTCAAAGGGGCTAAGGGCTTCCTTTCAAGAGCAAGAAGCAGTGGGAGCTGAAGGACTCAACGATGCAGCAGCAAGAAGCACACCTGAATTAACACTCCATGGAAGGATCACATGCACCTCTCACCAAGGCCTCAGCACTCAATAACCATGTGCTTGTTTGAAGCTAGCTAGAATGTTTTGGTGAGAAGAACTAGATCACAGGCTGAGAAATGAAAACAATGGTGATGTCTACTTCCCTCACAGCCTTGCTGAGATGTGTAGAAAGGAAAAGCAAAACATTAGATAAAGTCACTTTGCTCTGCACTTTGCTTGGGCACTTCACTCTGGGTTGGGCTCTCAGCTCTTTGCCTGCTGGGGAGCTGAGGCTGCTGGCTGAACTCCCTCTTGCTTTCTAACCTCACCCTCCATTTGCTTTACTGATTCACCTTGCTTCTTAATCCTTTTGGCTGAACCTCCATTCTTCCTTGGGACTGGGGTAAGGTTGAGAGGTGTAGGGGGAAGGTGAGGGGTGGTTGAGAGCCCCTCCTGGGGACTCAGGTTTCTGAGAGGGCTGTTGTGTTTCTGTATTACCTTTTTACCTTGTCTATTTCTGTCTATAACTGTATATACTGTAAATATCTGCTTGTAAATTGTGCCAGCTGTAAATATAAGCTTCATTCAAATTTCCAGAGCTGGCTGAGTCTAGTCTGGGTGATTTCTAAAGTTGGGGGGGGGGATACCCAAACCATCACAAACCACATGAACATGGTGGGATGCAAGCCATCTCAGCAGGGTTTATGGCAGTAGGGACTATGCCCCAGGGAGAAAGTGATTCTTCTCCTGCTGCCGCAGTAAGCAGCATCTCTACCAGCTCAGGGATCTCTGCACAGGGCTCCAGCACCCAGTGCAGGCCTGCTCCTCATCATTAGTTCATGAGATTTGAGATGCTCCAGATAACAAATTATGGATGAGCACCTAAGAAAACGGAGCTCAGGCAGTTTCCAGTCTCTTTACCGCAGCAGGAACGAGACCACATTACATGTAAGAGATCCCTTGAAACTCAAACAAATAACTCTACAGTTCTCTGCCTTGCCAACTTTCATAACATCAGCATCATCTAAGCCACCAGGAGCTAAAAATACTGATTCCACTCATTGCAGGATATCTGATATAAGGGCAGAGTCTCTGAACATGTGCTTTGCGGAAGCGTTGAAGCTTCTGGCCTTAGGGCACGTCTGCACCGTGGGTATACCAAGCTAGCTCAGATACTGATAACTGCACATCAAAGACATGACCAAGAAGTGCAACCCAAAGATTTCCCATTTCCCAGGAACGATTCACAGCTCAGCCCTGCTGTGGTTTCTGGGTATGCATCTCAGTGCCAAAGTGTGAGCCAAATTACGTACTATGGTCTTAAGCCATTTCAACTGCTTTGCAATCATAGTAGTTGACAGGCTCTAAGATGGCTCTTTTCTGTTTCAAATGTCAGAGATCAGAAATGCAGAGCCTGCCCACTGTGAGTTTCCCAAGGTCTACTTTCAAACCTACAACCTAGGTGTCCAAAGCCTTGCTGACACGTTTGGGGTGCTGTAGATGAAATATAGTCTAGAGATAGAATCAGATGGGATGCCAGCATGATGGAGGTTCTGGGGATTATCTAGTCCAATGCCCCTGCTAAAGCAGGGTCACCCAGGTTGCCCAGGATTACAACATCCAGGAGGGTTTGGAATTTCTCTAGAGAAGTACACTCCACATCTCCAGGCAGCCTCCTCCAGGGCTCCAGTACCTGCACAGCAAAGAAGTTTCCCCTCGTGTTCAGATGGAACCTCCTGTGTTCCACTTTGTGGCCACTGCCCCTTGTCCAGTCACTGGGCACCGCTGACAGAGTCAGGTCCAATCCTTTTGATCCTCACCTTTGAGCTATCGATCAGCATTGAGAAGGTCCCCTCTTATGCTGCTCTTCTCCAAGCTAAATATTCTCAGGTCTCTCAGCCTTTCCTCCTCACAGAGATGCTCCAGACCACTCAGCACTTTTAAAGCCCCAGCTGAACTCACTCCAGTAATTCCCTGTCTCTCTTGAACTGGGGAGTCCAGACCTGGACCCAGTACTTCAGATGTGGCCTCACTAGGGCAGAGAGTTTCTTATCTTTCCAACCTGAGCAGTCAAATATTCTTCATTCTGAAGAATACCAACCTCATGAATGACCTTAACTTCACAAGGAAAATATCCAAAACTCATCCTTCTGCTTTTTTAACCTCCAGAAAGCATGGCAAGGCACGTTTGCTGATTGCAGGCTCTCCAACATGAAGGGAAGCTGGCCAGACAGGCCCTGCACCCTGCTGTGGATGAAGATGTTACAGTTGCCTGGGAAACCGCTCCATGGGATCACTAAAACCTATTCTATATGTTTGTCTTCATATACAAGATTATCACCTTGTCTATGAACAGTGTCAGGAGAAAATCCTGACACAGGCTAAAGCTTGACTGTAACCTGCAGAAATCAATTAACTCTTTTATGGTATTAGCTGAAATTTCACACAGCTAAACCCAAGTTAAAATGTCTCCTTGTCCAACATCAGTGAAATCTCCTCTTGGAGACTAGAAGTGGGTTACAGGTAGAGCATCTCATTCTTCAGCCAAGAACCCAAGGTTTAAATCCCCTGGTTTACTATTAGCAGGCAAAAGAACTAGCTGAGGAGAGACAAAGGATCTGTACTCAAAAGAGAGGGGATTACTCAAGGATTAGGAGTATTTATTTAAGGTTAATATTTGAAAATTTGGATTTATTACTATTTTTTTGCCATTTTAAGAAAGAATACATTCAGTACTCACAGAAGGAGCACCAGCAGCCACCAGGTAGCCACAAATCAGTCACAAACAGATGCTGAGGTATGGTCTCTGCATCTTCTCATGGCAATGAGCAATTCAGGACTCATGCTTACACCAAGAATCATAGAATCAACCAGGCTGGAAGAGACCTCCAACATCATCCAGTCCAACTTATCACCCAGCCCTATCCAATCAACTAGACCTAAGTGCCACTAAGTGCCTCTTCCAGCCTTTTCTTGAACACCTCCAGGGACAGTGACTTCACCACTTCCCTGGGCAGCCCATTCCAATGGCAAATCACTTACTCTATGAAGAACTTCCTCCTAATACCAAGTTATAGAGTTCTGCCACATCCCCTTCCCAAGGCTTTCTCTGGTACCACATTTGTGACAATGCACACAGAATTTATGGTGAAGAAATTCCAGCAAGGGCTGGAAAATGCTGATTTGGAGGAAAACAGGTTTAACAGCAAGGAGGAAGGAGTACAGAATTAAGGTTGGATGACATTTGATTACAACACAGCAAACCAAAACTGGACTGTGCTAATATGGTGCAGCTATGAGGCCTGTTGTAGGGGAGAAAGACAAATAAAAAAGAACAAATGTTGGTCAAAATTTCCTATTTCTGGCACTATCTTAAGGAATCCAGTGCAATTTCACTGCTTGCCTGTCTTCAACCAAAAAACAACCCTCTGCTTTAATTTCTCCTGTATCAGCTCTTAAGTTAAAATCCAATCTTAGTATTTTCCACTCATAATTTAGGTCACAGGTTGGGAAGCAATATTAGAAATAAAGAGAATAGAGAGAAACAGAGAAATAGAGAGAAATTTCAAGCTTTGCAATAGATGCTGAAACCCCATTGTGTGCTTGAGGCTCCAAGGGCATCAACTGCACACCCTCCTCTGCTCTGAAAGAGCCAAAGAAGAGAGACTGAAATCCCTACAGGATTTAAACCCTGAGTTACCAAGCCTTTGCTAGGGTTTGTCTTTGATCTCTGAGGTGGTTTGCCTAAGGTCAGCGAAGAATCTGTTCTGCTCTTAACTCTTAAATGCCTTCTACCACTTCTGTAGAAAGAAGAATGTGAGGTGCAGAGCTTGGAGAAGCACTTAGGGCTGCCCCCTCACTGCTTCATCTTTGTGCAGGGTTCAAAAAGGAGTTACGTGGGGATGTTGAAGGACTCACTGAGATCATATAGTTGACATGCAAGGAAAAAATGGAAGGGTCCAGAGGAGAGCCACAAAGATGATCAGAGGGCTGCAGCAGCTCTGCTATGAGGACAGGCTGAGAGAGTTGGGGCTCTTCAGCCTGCAGAAGAGAAGGCTTCGAGGAGACCTTAGAGTGGCTTTCCAGTATCTGAAGGGAGCCTACAGGAAGGCTGGGGAGGGACTATTGACAAGGTCTGGTAATGTCAGGACGAGGGGGAATGGGTTTAAGCTGGAAGAGGGGAGATTTAGACTGGATGTTAGGAGGAAGTTCTTTACAGTGAGGGTGGTAAGACACTGGCACAGGTTGCCCAGGGAGGTTGTGGATGCTTCCTCCCTGGAGGCGTTTAAGGCCAGGCTGGATGAGGCCTTGAGCAGCCTGCTCTAGTGGGAGGTGTCCCTGCCTATGGCAGGGGGTTGGAGCTGGATGATCCTTGAGGTCCCTTCCAACCTAAACCATTCTATGATTCTATGAATAAAGCTGTTTAAATAGCAGATTGCAATAGCACCTGGCTGGGAGCGTGGTGCCTTTCTTTTTCCCTGTCTTAGGCTGGTGTTCCTCAGCCCTTTGTTTAAAAACCATCCAAAACCCAAAGAACTCCTCCACTGTTGTCTCACCCATACAAACTAGGGTTATGTGCAGGACTTCAGCTGTGGCAGTGTACAGCATTAGAGGTATACACACTGCTATCAGTCATTCCTCTGTAGCTTACAGATTATTATGCTCACACTCCTATAAACATAATTACACTGCACTGTAAACGCCACACACTGGAGGATGTAAATATCTTTCTTCTTCTATTTATTAAATTGTGCTTGCACACATCCTTACTGATTCACACAGCATCTTTCCTGCTAAAAGAGAACTGCAAAATAGAATTGAGTCTGCTGTCTCTAATGCTGATATGTTTACAAACTATACATATGTAAATTGGTGTACGTGTACATCACAGAATCACACAATCAGCCTGGTTGGAAGAGACCTCTAAGATCAGCAAGCCCAACCATTAAATCAGCACTGCTGAGTCACCACTCAACCATGTTCCTCAGCACCACATCCCCAGCAATGAGGACTCTACCACTGCCTTGGGCAGACAGTTCCAGGGCTTGACAAATCCCAGAATCATAGAATCAGGCAGGGTTGGAAGGGACCACAAGGATCACCTAGTTCCAACCCCCCTGCCATGGGCAGGGACACCCTACCCTAGAGCAGGCTGGGCAGATCCTCATCCAGCCTGGCCTTAAACATCTCCAGGGTGTTACAAAGAGGAAACTAATTAACATGAGATATTTTTTCCCCAAATTAATACTATTAATTTTGCTATTCAGAACTTTCACCACCCCTGACCACTAATTTTAGTAATATTCAGGTTCTTACATGGTCATGGAAACATTCTATAGATAATACCTAGATCTAGTAATAACCAGCAAAATATACAGACACTAATTGAATTGGAAGAGAAGATTGCCATGGTCAAATGCTGCTTGCAGTCAATGTACTGCTTGCCCACTAGATGGATGCAAGGAGCTCCTTCTGCTTATGGCAGAAGGCAATGGAGAATCACAAAGAGGATGGAGAACAGCCAGGAGGAAAGGGGCCTGGGGGTACTGGTGGATAGTAGGCTGAAGATGAGGCAGCAGTGTGCCCAGGTGGCCAAGAGAGCCAATGGCATCCTGGCCTGTATCAGGAACAGTGTGGCCAGCAGGACAAGGGAGGTTATTCTTCCCCTGTACTCAGCACTGGTCAGGCCACACCTTGAGTGCTGTGTCCAGTTCTGGGCCCCTCAATTCNAACAAGGGGACACAGTCTCAAGTTGTGCCAGGGGAAGTCTAGGCTGGATGTTAGGAGGAAGTTCTTCACAGAGAGAGTGATTGGCATTGGAATGGGCTGCCCAGGGAGGTGGTGGAGTCACCGTCCCTGGAGGTGTTCAAGAAAAGCCTGGATGAGGCACTTAGTGCCATGGTCTAGTTGAGTGGATAGGGCTGGGTGCTAGGTTGGACTGGATGATCTTGGAGGTCTCTTCCAACCTGGTTGATTCTATTCTAAGTATTTACTCACAAATTATGACTTGACTTGCAGGGCTGGCCACAGTTCCAGATAGTGCCCAAACGCTTTCAGGCAACTCTCTCTTGTTGGCTGCTGAGACTTGATTGTTCCCAGGCTTCTGAGGAAAGGAGGCAGACAATCTCTGACCTTGTCTCCTACGTCCTCTGGACAATCTGTGTATCTCCAGGACTTCTAGTCTTAGCAGGAGACTCTCAGGAGCAGGCAGGCTGTCTGGCCACGTGCGGTCTCCGCACGCCGTCACGCTGGCTATGCAGGCCGATCGCATGGAGGCATTTAGCGTCTGTTTCTGGTAAACTCGCGACAGTGGAGTTTCCAGGGAAACAATAAGGCAGTAGGCAATGGCAGCAGGCAAAGGCAGCAGGCAGTGGCAGGCACAAATACAATGGGGCAGCACGGCAGAGCATGGCAGAGCACACTGCTTTCCTCTGTATCTTTTTCTATCAATGTAGGCCAAGATTAATTGTCCTTTGGACACAGAACAGCATCAGAATGGCAGTTAGCCAAACTTGACCATAGAAAAGTAAAGCTATAGGCTTGCTCCACCCAAACTTGGGAAAAGCACAGGCCCTGCACAAGGCAGGCACAAGCCAAGTGTGTATACCTTGTTTACCACAGCACTCTGGGTAGGACAGAGTCCTTAGAGTTAGTGGCTTCAGGTTCTTTTGTCTTCTTTCCTGCGCTTGCTTCTCTTGTGGAGCAGAAAAACATGCCTGGGCAAGCTAGGATATGTACTGAGCCTATTTTGGGCCTATCAGGCCTTCCACAACACAGGGATAGAGCCCCAACCACCTCCCAGGGCAACTCATTCCAGGCTCTCACCACTCTCATGCCGAAGAACTTCCTCACATCCAGTCCGAATCTCCCCACCTCCAGCTTTGCTCCATTCCTCATAGTCCTGTCACTACCTGAGAGACTAAAAAGTCCCTTCTCAGCTTTTTTGTAGGTCCCCTTCAGATACTGGAAGGCCACAAGAAGGTCACCTTAGAGCCTCCTCTTCTCCAGACTGAACAGCCCCAACTCTTTCAGTCTGTCCTCATAGCAGAGCTGCTCCAGCCCTCTGAGCATCCTCGTGGCCTTTCCCTGGACATGCTCCAGCATGTCCACATCCCTCTGATAACAGGAGCTCCAGAACTGGACACAGTACTCCAGGTGGGGTCTCATCAGAGCAGAGTAGAGGGAGAGAATCACCTCCCTGGACCTGCTGGACACACTTCTCCTGATGTAGCCCAGGATCTGGTTGGTCCTCCAGGCTGCAACTGCACACTGCTGGCTCATGTTGAGCTTCTCATCCACCAGCGACCCCAAGTCCCTCTCCTCAGGGCTGCTCTCCAGCCAGTCACTGCCCAGCCTGTATTTGTGCTTGGGATTGCCTCGATCCAGATGCAGGACCTTGCACTTGGTCTTGTTGAACCTCATGAGGTTGGCTTGTGCCCACCTCTCCAGCCTGTCCAGGTCCCTCTGGATGACATCCCTTCCCTCCAGCGTGTCTGCTGCACCACACAGCTTGGTGTCATCAGCAAACTTGTACTCAAAGCCACTGTCCATATCACTGACAAAGATGTTAAAGAGCACTGGTCCCAGAACTGATCCCTGAGGGACTCTGCTTGTCACTGGCCTCCACTTGGACATGGACCCCCTCTTCTGGGGAAGAAATTGTTCCTAATGTCCAACCTTAACCTGAGGCCATTTCATCCTGTGCTATCAGTTGTTACTAAGGAGAAGAGACAGACCCCCACCTGGTTCCAACCTCCTTTCAGGAGTTGTAGACCATGAGGTCTCCCCTTAGCCCCGTTTTTTCCAAGCTGAACAACCCCAGGTCCTTCAGCTGCTCTTCAGAAAGTCTGCTCTCTAGACCCTTCTGCAGCTTGGATGTCCTTCTCTGGACATGCTCCAGCTCCTCAATGTGCTTCTGGTGGTGTGGGGCCCAAAACCCAATCCAATATTCAAGGTGTGACCTCACCAGTACTCAGTAGAGGACAACAATCACTTCCTTTGTTCTGCTGGCTACACTCTTGCTCACCCAAGCCATGATGCTGGACTCTTCGATGAATATGGCAGCATCCTCAGTTGGACCTGTGCTTTTTGCACAGTCACCATCAGACCTATTCAAAGACTGTTCACACAGCTAACAGAACATGCTACTGAAAACACACTGAGCTCCTTCAGAACTGCAGAAACAAAACTAAATTCCAGGATATTGATCCCTAAGATATATTTTAAGTATAACTGCTTCTACTTATCTTTTTTTCTTAATCATTATTTCACCTGTGGGTTGATTTGACTGAGATTTTCACTAAGCAATGCTAGAAATAACCATATCTAAGGTATAGTATTTTAGCTGACTTGTGATGATAGCTGGGAGAACACAGCATTTTATGTGCCCCATGACCAACCAGCCTCACTGCATGGCTAATAAAATAAAATAGGATTTTGTGCATTTTCTTCTGGTCTTAGCACTAATTTTTAACAGATTTAATAAGTGTGGTGCCAGTCAAACAAGTCATCAGCAGATGCTGATGAAGCAGCTGCTGGACCTTGCTGCCAGCATGCTCAACTGTGATTCAAAGGGACAACTTCCAGGGACTGGAATGTCAGTTCCAGCATCTGTGCTCCCACAAATACTTGGCCTCACAGCAAGGGCTGCCAATAAGGCTGACAAATCAGTACTTAGTGAGATGGTGTCTTGTAATGTGGACTTCTTCCCCGTGGGTGAGAAAACCCATTTCAGGGTGGGCACCATCAACAAAGGCTGCAGATCTGTATTAGCCACACAGAGGGAGGGAATTGATAGCCGGCAGGCAATGCCTGCTCATCTCCAACCTGCTCTAAAGGCTCATTTAAAACCCAAATACAGCTCCAAGATATTAATGGTGAATTCCAGATATTAGTGGAAAACCACTGGAACAGGTTTGCCCAAAGAGGCAAATAGCCTGCAAGAGCTGCATGCCACCAGCAGGCAAGGTCTCACCAGAAAGCTCCATGAGAAGAGTTTTCCAATGCAGACCAGAAAATGACTTTTTCTCCAGGAGTACTGCATCCCATGTCAAAGAGTGGAAAAACCAAAAATCTGAAAAAAAACCTGTGAAGTGGGACAGAAATATTTTAGTTTCACTCAGAAATACTTCATGATGAAGTTAAGCAAATAAATGAACTTGGATAAATCAAATAACCAGACCAAAAACTTTCACGTTGTTGGACAAGATATAGATTGCTTTTTCCTGTTATAACCATGTTTTCTTCTTAGCCTCTCTGCAAATAATCTTCCCTACTTTTGTCATGGGGGCAGCAATGCACTGAGATGACATCTCACACCTGAGAAGTAGCTCTTGGACTGCCTCCCTCCACCCTGCCAGCACCCCACCTGCATCAGACACACATCTCACACCTGACAAGCTGCTCTCCACACATGTACAAAGTCTCTTCATTGACCTCTTTGCTCTCTGCAACTATCTGAAAGGAGGTTGCAGTGAGGTGGGGGTTGGCCTCTTCTCCCTAGTACCAGGTGATAGAATGAGAGGAAGGGCCCTGGAATTGTGCCAGGAGAGCTTTGGTTTGGGGATTAGGAACAATTTCTTTGCTGCAAGAGTGGTCAGGCATTGGAACGGGCTGCCCAGGGAGGTGCTGGAGTCACCTTCCCTGGAGGTGTTCAAGAAATATGTGGACATGGCACTTCAGGACATGGTTTAATGGTCATGGTGGTGTTGGGTTGGTGGAGGTTGGACTTGATGATCTTGGAGGTCTTTTCCAACCGAAACTATTCCATGATTCCATGACATCAAGCAATAAGAAACATCAATCTGTGCTGATTTCCAGATGGCCAGAGTTAGTGGGTCAAAGACATCAGGAGTTTCTGGAAAGAATTCCAGATGCTGGTTAAAAACCTTTCAAAAGTCAGAGGTGTCCTTTACACCACTTCTGTTGCTTCCGTCTCCTGTTCTACTTCATATAACACAGAAAAATGCCTGGAGTGAAATGTCCTTGGGGAAAAAAGAATAAAAAGGGGATGCTCCTGCCGTGGGCAATGCTGATGGAAAAAGGAGTGCTCCTTTCTGCCTTTGCCCCTAGAAAAAAAACATCAGCAATTAGGGCTTTAGACGTGTTTTACAATTATTTTATTGTGTTAAGTGGAAAATAGGAATCCATACTTATTGTGCACATCACAGTGCTGTTTTTAAGCCTCCAGAATAACTTTAGTTCAATGGCCAGAGAGGCTCTATGTCCACAAACACGTGGGCTGTGTCTGCTACAGATGTGTCATGAACAGAACTATTCTTGAAAGAGCTAGAATTTGGGGAAATGCCTGAGAAGTACCACAAAACTTTAAATTAAGTGTCCAGATTATTTGAGATTATAATCTCTAAGGTCTACAACTACTTGAGGGTGAGTTGTAGCCAGGAGGAGGTTGCTCTCTTCTCTCAGGTGGCCAGCACCAGAACGAGAGGACACAGCCTCAAGCTAGGCCAGGGGAAATTTAGGCTTGAGGTGAGGAGAAAGTTCTTCACTGAGAGAGTCATTGGACACTGGAATGGGCTGCCCAGGGAGGTGGTGGAGTCGCCGTCCCTGGAGCTGTTCAAGGCAGGACTGGACGTGGCACTTGGTGCCATGGTCTAGCCTTGAGCTCTGTGGTAACAGGTTGGACTTGATGATCTATGAGGTCTCTTCCCACCTTGGTGATACTGTGAGACTGTGATTTCAAACAACCTTCCATAGAATCACAGAATGGTTTGGGTTGGGAGGGACTTTAATCTAGTTTCAACTTTCCTCCACCTCAAGTCATGGGCAGGAACACCTCCCATTAGAGCAGACTGCTCAAGGCCTCATCCAACCTGGTCTTGATCCAGTCTAAATCTACCCTCCCCAAACTTCAATCCATTTCCCATTGTCCTATTACTACAAGCCCTTCTAAAAAACTCCCTCTCCAGCTTCCTTGTAGGCCCCTTTCAGGTACTGGAAGGCCATTATAAGGGCTCCCCAGAGCTTTTCTCTAGACTGAACACTCCAACTCTCTCAGCCTGTTCCCACTAGGGGAAATGCTCCAGCCCTCTGATCATCATCATGGTCTTCCTCTGGACCCACTCCAGTGGTTCAATTTCCTTCTTGTGCTGGGAGAACCAGAACTAGACACAGTGTTCCAGGTTGGGTCTCTCCAGAACAGAGCAGAGAGGCAGAATCACCTCCCTTGTCCAGCTGGTCGAATTTCTTTTGATGCAGCCCAGGTTGAATTCTGGGCTGCAAGCACATTCTGCCAGCTCATGTTGAATTTTTCATCAACTGACACCCTCAAGTCCTTCTTGGCTTTTTCTGTACACACTTTACTCCTGTGTATTATTTATCTTGCACTGTATTGTGTGCTTTGCAATGGCACATAACTCTCTAGCAGAGCCCACATTTATTTCCATAATTAGGATCACTGCAATGTTTTGATTTAGGTTATAACATTTGCATCTCTTTACTGGAAACTTCTGTGAGCCAGTACAGCTGTTCTACACAGCCTTGTCCTGCAGTGGCAGAGAACTGGGAAAAAACACTCTCACAAAGACTTCAGCTCATCAGTTTTAATTGTAAGATGTCCTCAGAGAACCTGTCTAACTTACTCCTAGAAGAGGTGCTAGGAAAGACTCCATTTGTCTGCAGCAAGCAGATATTGACTGTTCCAATCTGTCTCTAACGCATTGCCTCCAAGCACAGAAATGGGGGTGGACATGTTTTCTGCCTGAGATTTCAGCAAGGAAACGACCTACTACAGTGATTACCTTGCAAAGTGCAGGTTTTCAATCTTCTCCCAGTTTTCTTCTGAAACAGACAGCAGAGAGCTGCTGGGGTCAGAGTCCAGGGTATGCGCTCATGATTTCTGGGGCAATGTTTAGTTGGCTGCAGACTTAATGATTATAGAATCATAGAACCAAAGAATTGTTTAAGTTGGAAGAGACCTTTAAGATCATCAAGTCCAACTGTTAACCCGGAACTGCCAAGTCCACCGCTGAACCATGTCCCTCGGAACCACATCTACACAATCTGAAATTCACTCAGGGATGATGACTCCACCACTGCCCTGGGCAGCCTGTTCCAGGGCTTGGCAACCCTTTCAGGGAAGAATTTTTTCTTCATCATGCAGAATGAGATAATGATAGGGGTGGGAAGGGACTTGTGGAGATCACCTAGTCCAACTCCTTTGCTAAAGCAGGCATCCCTAAATCAGGCTGTGCAGGAATATGTCCAAGTGGGTTTTGCAAGTCTGCAGAGCAGGAGACTCTAGAACCTTCCTGGGCAGCCTCCTCCAGGGTTCTGGCACCCTCAAAGTAGATTCTCCTTAAATGCAACCGAAACCTCCTTTGTTCTAGTTCATACCTGTTGCTCCTTGTTCTATCACTGGCCATCACTAAAAACACCCAGGCCCAACCTCATGACCTCCATTTTTCAGATATTTATAAATGTTAATAAGATCCCCTCACAGTTTTCTCTTTTCAAAGATCCACATCTCTCAGTGTCCCCTTGTAAAAGAGATGCTCCTAATCATCTTTGTGGCCCTCTCCTAGACCCTCTCCTGTAGTTTAGAATAGAACAGAATCAACCAGGTTGGAAGAGACCTCCAAGCTCATCCAGTCCAACCTAGCATCCAGCCCTATCCACTCAACCAGACCACGGCACTAAGTGCCTCATCCAGGCTTTGCTTGAACACCTCCAGGGACGGTGACTCCACCACCTCCCTGGGCAGCCCATTCCAATGCCAATCACTCTCTCTGGCAACAACTTCCTCCTAACATCCAGCCTAGACTTCCCCCAGCACAACTTGAGGCTGTGTCCCCTTGTTCTGTTGCTGGTTCCCTGAGAGAAGAGACCAACCCCACCTGGCTACAGCCTCCCTTCAGGTAGTTGTAGACAGCAATGAGGTCAGCCCTGAGCCTCCTCTTCTCCAGGCTGAACAACCCCAGCTCCCTCAGCCTCTCCTCATAGAGTTTGTGTTTCAGGCCTTATCTCACTTGAATGGGGGAACCCAGAACACAACACTCCAGATGAGGCCTCAGAAGGGCAGGGTAGAGAGGGAGGAGAACCTTCACTGAATCACAGAATTGGTTTTGATGGAAAAAGACCTTAAAGACCATCAGGTCAAACCATTCTCCGACTCCACCAAGTCTGATGCCAAACCATGTCCCCCAGCACCATATCTCTGACTCCCTGAAACACCTCCAGGGTTGAGGACTCAACCATCTCCTCGGGAAGCCTGCTCCTGTCCCTGAGAACCTCTTCAGTTACACTGCCTCCTCTCACATCTAACGCAAACCTCCCCTGGTGCAATCCGGGGCCAGCTGTTCTCATCGCATCACAGATACCAGGGAGAACAGACCAGCACTCACTTGCCTCCAACATCCTCCCCAAGGAGCTGCAGAGAGCCAGAAGGCCTCCCCTCAGCCTTCTCCTCTCCAGCTTCTCTTCCCCCACCTCCCTCTTCTCTCCCTTGACCTGCTGGTCACACTATTCTTAATACAAGCCCACAAGACTTCACTTTGATATGACTGAACTGCAAAATGCTTCTAAATAAAAGCTATCAAATATACCCAGAGTTTTTTTCTTGGCTGTAACAAGACAGTCACTTGCTAAGAAGGTCTATTTATTTTCCAGAGATGACTTATGTTCATAGTTC
This sequence comes from Tricholaema leucomelas, assembly GCA_013400475.1. Taxonomy (NCBI): domain Eukaryota; kingdom Metazoa; phylum Chordata; class Aves; order Piciformes; family Lybiidae; genus Tricholaema lacrymosa; species Tricholaema leucomelas. The sequence goes on along the minus strand of WAAF01009270.1, from coordinate 672,881 downwards.
TGCCCTCCACTACCACTTATTTCACTTCACATACCACCTGTAGGTTCACGTAAGAAAGTTTCTAACCAAAGACAGGAAATTCTTTGGAGATTTCCCCCCCCCACCTTTGTTTTTAATTTGCTTAGGATGGATCTTGAAATAGCACAGGAAATAAAATGTTATCCTTGGTCCTGTTGGACCATCAAGTCATGGATTTTATTTTCTCTCTTATGTCAATCATAGAATCACAGCATTCCTTCAGGTGGAAAAGACCTCTAAGATCATCAAATCCAATGATCAAATCAAGTAGTTTAGGAGATGCTTTGAAGAAAATCGAGACTCATTTTGAACAGCTGAACCTCTGTGGTTTCTCTCTGGTCCTGCAGGAAATGATTCTGTAAACAGAGTGATTCTTTCAAGCCTGTCTCTGGAATGCTTAAAGCTTTAAACTTGAGAAAGTTGGGGAGCTGAGCTGCAGGAGCAAGGGATTTTCCCTTTTTAATATGGTAACAGCCTTACCTTAACCATTAAAAGGCCAATGATCAAAGTACAAACATAGCCTAAAAGGGGCTAACATACTGGAATGCCTCTTCTGTAACTGGCCCCCTAAGCTGTATCTAAAACAGTGTCTGCAGAGAAATGGTGTGGAAAACTGTTCTGGATTCTCACAGTTTGATCAAGGATGAGAGATTTGGTGTGAAGAACTAAGCAGAGAATGACAGACACATAGAGTGGCTTGGAGGGGATAGGGAGAACAACGGGAGAAAACCTGCAGGAGGAAGCCAAGTGCTGCCATTGACCACGCATGGAAGAAAGCAGGGAATGCAGACAAGGCCGACCAGCAGTGCTGAGATATGGTGAGGACCTGTGGGACTTTGTCCTGCAGCCTGCAAGGGAGACACGAGGTGCTATCCAATGAACCCTCTCTTCATATGTGCCTGGAGACATCTACCCACTCAGAGTGATCTGACAGGGCTCTGGGAAAACATGGCTGACACCTGGGCACTGCCATGAAATACCTGTGCCAAGCACGAGAGAAGAGATGGGGAAGATGGGTCCAGATGCATGCTGGGGAGCATGGTGGGGCAAGCACCATGGGCAGGGACATCCTGTTGCATGTCCCTGAGTAACAGACTGTGACGTTAACCACTGAAAGATTATATCCCTCACTGCTTATGACTGGGCACCTGTGGGTAGCCTCTACTCTCACCTGCGGACATCTTTCCTCTGAGGACACCAAGATCTGCTCTGGCCTGTGGAGCTCTGGCTGCAACAAGAGCTGGGGTGCATCCTGGAGGATTGTTCCCTTGCAGACACACAGTCCATCATCATACACACTCTGTGTGTCTCTGGTCCAGAGAGAGAAGCCCTGCACAGCTGCTGCTGCCCACCCTGGAGGGATAAAGAAGGGGCTTTGTCCACCGCTTGCTGGAAAACATTGTGGATGAGTGCAGCAGGGTAGCCCTGCAGAGAATGGGCCTGGGCAAAATGAGAGCTGCAGCAGATGAGAAGCAGCAGAAGAGAAGACCTGCAGCTGCTTCCAGTCCCGCTGCCTCTCCGAGGGGTCTCCTGCCCTCAGTCTGCTCACCAAGAGCAGCCCAGAACAATATGAGGCAGACAAGCAAACCAGCACCTCATTGACTGCCCTCTATGGAGGACCTGACAGCCCTGCCTCTGCCCACCTTCCCACCCATGTGGAGCAAGAAGAGATAGAGGGGGACTCAGAGAGGATGTTCCCAGGTCCTGCACTGCCAGCTGGGGCTATGAAACCTTTTCTGGGTAGCCCTGGTGAGCCTGGAAGAGAAGGGCTGGCAGTCTTGAGGTGCCTTTACTTCCAAAGAAGAGGTCACTCTGATGGCAAAAGTAGAAGGGTGCCCAGGAAGTGGAGGTACTAGGCCAAGCAGTGGCTGGGTCACCTACCAGCCTCCAAGGAAACCCCAGTCACCCAGTGACAGATTATGAACATGCATCTTTCACTGCTTAGAACTGGGCACCAAGCCTCATCCAGCCACTTCACATCCAGACTCCATTTGAGCAGTTCACATGGCTGGATTGCTGGGTGAGGTTTGGTGCAGACCAGGGAGTTGCTCCTTTCAGATCTCTGTGCCTCACACCATCAAAGGATCATCCTGGCCCTGCAAGGTTCAGGCAGGTGGGGCAGAAGGAAGAGCACTCACATGAGCCTAAGCAACACCTGAGCTGCTGAAGAACGAGAGGATAGACCTGCAGCTGCCCTCAGCCCCACTGCCTCCCAGAAGGGCACTTCTGCCCTTAGTCTGGCCCTCAGCAGTAACCTTGAGAAGACTTGAGACAGATGAGCTTCCAAGCAGCTGAGCAGCTACCATTCATGGAGGTTCTGGCAGGCCTGCTTCTGCCCCCATTCCCACACACAAGGAGCAAAACGAGCTACAGGAAGACTTGGAGGAGGAAGATGTTCCCAGGTCCTGCACTGCCAGCTGGGTCAGTGAAAGCTTCTCTGGGTGGTCCTGGTGAGCCCAGAAGAGGAGGGCTGGCAGTCCTGAGGTGCCTTCACTTCCAAACAAGAGGCCACCCCGCTGGCAGAAGGGTGCTGGGAGCTGGGGAAGCCAGACCCATGGAGCAGCTGGCCTGCCTGCTGCCAAGAAAACTCGAGTCACCCAGTGACAGATTATGAACATGCATCCCTCGTGACTTATGTTTTGGTGCTGAGTTTCATCCAGCCACTCCGTGTATGGACTCTAGACGAGCAGGTCGTGAGGCTGAGTGCTGAGCCAGGTTTGGGTGCTGGTGTGTTGACATGAGTCACTTCTGTGGGTCTCTGTGCCTCATGACAGAGCTAATCATCTCCAACTCTGCCAGGTTCATGCAGCTGGGGCAGCCAGGAAATGCATTCAGTTGAGCCTGGGTGACAACCTGAGATACTGAAGAGGAAGAGGAGAGACCTGCAGAATTTCTCATTTTGCCCAGGCCCATTCTCTGCAGGGCTACTTTGCTGCACTCATCCACAATGGTTTCAAGCAGGTGGTGTTCAAAGCACCTTGTTCATCCCTCCAGGGTGAGCAGCAATCTGGACTTCCACTACCTATCAAATAATCTAAGACAAGTCATCACAATAAGAAAGTCAATTAGAAGAAGCATTGGTATACAAACATATCCTCACAGGAAAAGCAAAGTCTGCTTTGTCCCAAACTCAGATAAAGCATGTGGCAGTGACATCCCTTTAAATCACAGTATCCCAGCACGCTGTGGCTGGATGGGACCTCTGGAGATCATCTAGTCCAATCCCCCTTCTAAAGCCAGAACAAGTAGCACAGCATCATGTCCAGATGGGGGTTGGAAATCTGCAGAGAAGGAGACTCCACAATTCCCTAGGTGTGCATCACAATGGATTACATTTCTCTATACAGCTTATCCTGATCAATAACCTGAGTGCAGGATTGTGCCAAATATGCTAATTCCAACAAAAAAAGTTTTCACAGGAATGCAAAAGACTGTCCATAAAGATAGATTTCAATATATCCATGACAACATCAGTTACTCTACAGAGCACTAGGAAAATCAAAGTGTTTCACACAGTGACTGAAGGAGATAGTCAAACAGCACAAAACACAAACTGGAACGACACTCATCAAGTGTCCACAACTTTGAATTACTCTGCCAAGCATCTGCTCTCACAACACGATTGCCATGAAGCTGGCTATGCAAAAGGGAACCTGGACAGGCTGGATGGGTGGGCAGAGGCCAGTGGGATGAGATTGAACAAGGCCAAGTGCAGGGTTCTGCACTTTGGCCACAACAATCCCAAGCAGTGCTACAGGCTGGAGACAGAGTGGCTGAGAGCAGCCAGGAAGAAAGGGACCTGGGGGTACTGGTAGAGAGTAGGCTGAAGATGAGCCAGCAGTGTGCCCAGGTGGCCAAGAGGGCCAATGGCATCCTGGCCTGGATCAGGAACAGTGTGGCCAGTAGGATGAGGGAGGTTATTCTGCCCCTGTACTCAGCACTGGTCAGGCCACACCTTGAGTGCTGTGTCCAGTTCTGGGCTCCTCAATTCAAGAGAAATGTTGAGGTGCTGGAAGGTGTCCAGAGAAGGGCAATGAGGCTGGTGAGGGGCCTGGAACACAAACCCTATGAGGAGAGGCTGAGGGA
>WAAF01009270.1:630116-661182 GCA_013400475.1 Tricholaema leucomelas | reverse complement strand
AGCAGTTCCATGTCCTTCTTGTATTGGGGGCTCCAGAACTGCACACAGTACTCCAGGTGGGGTCTGAGGAGAGCAGAGTAAAGGGGGAGAATCCCCTCCCTTGCCCTGCTGGCCACACTGCTCTTGCTGCAGCCCAGCACAGGGTTGCTGTCTGGGCTGCATGTGCACACTGCCGGCTCATGTTGAGCTTTTCGTCGACCCAGACCCCCAGGTCCTTTTCCTCAGGGCTGCTCTCAGCCATTCACCACCCAGTTGTTAATTTTTGAAGCATATTTACATTCAAAATGAAAATAAATGCAATTCCAGCCATTATACTCTTTGGCATGGGTGGTGTGGTTTGGGCTTTCTTTCTTTCTTTCTTTCTTTGCATCTGAAGAAATACAAAGTGCTCTTACATGCAGTAGGCATAAAAACACATTTAGTACAGATGCTGAAAGAAAGCATATCAGTGAACTGCAAAGTGATTATGTTGTACCCTTGGGCAAAAAGGCTGTCATAAAACTTCAAAACAAGATGTGAGAATCTAGGACAGTGCTGTTGTTGGGTCACAATGTTTGCTTGGAAGTCACAGTCTCCATTTTCTAGTTATAAATTAAATGGTGACATTTCTAGTACCGATTCAGTCCCTGTCACTGAAACTACATGCAAAAGCCTGACTGGATTTGGGAAGGCAAGGGAAGGCTGGAACAGTAGCACACATTATCTGCAGGTTACCTACAGTCATTTAATAAGTGAAGTAGGGGGACATGAGGACTTCATGGTTTTGCTCAATGCCCGAACTCTTCAACTTATTATCAAGAAAATGTGAAGTTTTGTCTCTATTATCCTATTAAAAGCAGAGGGGTATTGATTAATGGATCATTTTTGGCACAGCAGATGCAATAGAAGGATGTTCCTTGAGAATGTTAAACATCTAGTGCTAGACCATCCCCTGGTGAAGCTGATTTTAGAATAGAATAGAATAGAATAGAATAGAATAGAATAGAATAGAATAGAATAGAATAGAATAGAATAGAATAGGAGTAGAATAGAGTAGAATAGACCAGGTTGGAAGAAACCTCCAATATCATCCAGTCCAACCTAGCACCCAGCCCTAGCCAGTCAACCAGACCATGGCACTAAGTGCCTCATCCTGTCTCTTCCTGAACACCCCCATGGACGGTGACTCCACCACCTCCCTGGGCAGCCCATTCCAATGCCAATCACTCTCTCTGGCAAGAACTTCCTCCTAACATCCAGCCTATACTTCCCCCGGCACAACTTGAGGCTGTGTCCCCTTGTCCTGTTGCTGGTTGCCTGGGAGAAGAGACCAACCCCCACCTGGCTACAGCCTCCCTTCAGGTAGTTGCAGACAGCAATGAGGTCCCCCCTCAGCCTCCTCTTCTCCAGGCTAAACAACCCCAGCTCCCACAGCCTCTCCTCATAGGGTTTGTGTTCCAGGCCCCTCACCAGCTTTGTCACCCTTCTCTGGACACGTTCCAGCACCTCAACATCTCTCTTGAGTTGAGGAGCCCAGAACTGGACACAGCACTCAAGGTGTGGCCTGACCAGTGTTGAGTACAGGGGAAGAAGAACCTCCCTCGTCCTATTTGCCACACTGTTCCTCATCTGCTCTTCCTTACTTTTACTTTACAGAATCACAGCATGGTGGAGGTTGGAAGTGATCTCTGCAGACCATCCAGTCCAAGTCCCCTGCTAAAGAAAGTTCACCCAGATCAGGTTACACAGGATTATGTTTAGGTGAGTTTTGAAAATCTCCTGAGAAGAGACTCCACAATGTCTCTGGGCAGCCAGCTCCACTCTTCTGCCACCATCTATCATCCTTTATCTTTTTTTTTTTGTTTGTTTGAAAAAACAAAACCAAAGAGCCAAACAGCAACCAAACCAAACTAAACCAAACCAAACACATCTCCAAACGTCTCAGCCGTGTTCCAGTAAGGAAGAGGTGGTGGAGTCACCGTCCCTGGAGGTGTTCAAGAAAAGCCTGGATGAGGCACTTAGTGCTGTGGTCTAGTTGACTGGCTAGGGCTGGGTGCTAGGTTGGACTGGATGATCTGCTGTGAGGACAGGCTGAGAGAGTTGGGGCTCTTCAGCCTGCAGAAGAGAAGGCTTCGAGGAGACCTTAGAGTGGCTTTCCAGTATCTGAAGGGAGCCTACAGGAAGGCTGGGGAGGGACTATTGACAAGGTCTGGTAATGTCAGGACGAGGGGGAATGGGTTTAAGCTGGAGGAGGGGAGATTTAGACTGGATGTTAGGAGGAAGTTCTTTACAGTGAGGGTGGTAAGACACTGGAACGGGTTGCCCAGGGAGGTTGTGGATGCTTCCTCCCTGGAGGCATTTAAGGCCAGGCTGGATGAGGCCTTGAGCAGCCTGCTCTAGTGGGAGGTGTCCCTGCCTATGGCAGGGGGTTGGAGCTGGATGATCCTTGAGGTCCCTTCCAACCTAAACCATTCTATGATTCTATGATCCTATGATTTAGAAGTCACTTCTACAACTGGAAAGTGTTTTTCTGCACAGCATTTGACAGAACTGCCTATAGTTACACAGCAGTGACAGCCTTTGGGAGTGATCCAATATCTCATGCTGAATAGAGTAAGTGCAATATCAAAATGTCATATTACAGGCAGCACACAGTGCAAGAGGAGCAAAACAGCACCAGGAAATCCACACAAATCAGTTTATCTTAATAAATAAATGACTGCTTAGTGTGGTCAAGAAGAACTAAGACACGATTGCAGCCAAGTGCCACAGCCATGGCCCAGTGAAGTGCAATCAAATGCAGCATTTTGAGGCACAGCCTCCCCCTCCAAAATATCACCTGTGCAGAGTGAACTTCCAAAGTCAGCAGAAATAGAGCTAATCCTGTCGCAGAGAGGGTAATTTCAAAAGGTAATTGATGTCTTTTTAACCTAGAACTGTCAAACTGTATTGAGAATAATAGAGCCTGACAAGTCTAAAGTTAAAAGAGAAATTGTAAGATTGATCTACTTCGAGTTGTGAATTTCAGCACTAAATTGGCATTGTGCTTTTGTCAGGGTAGTGCCAAGCAACATCTCCCTGTAAATAAAGGAGCAAAGGGAAAAAAATGTTCTAATGCTTGGAACAAACCCCAAAATATTCAGAATCCAGAGTTTTCCCCTTAACTTTGTCAGAATGGTTGAATCCCATTTCTCTTAACAGCGACAATGCTCCTGATAAGAGCAGCATGGTGTGAAGCAGAGGTCATCTAGAATGATAAAATCAAATCCATTTAAGTGAAAACGATTTTAAATCTACCTTATATGTATGTTACTGCCTTGCCAGCTTCTCTGTGCTGCAGAGAGGCAGATGTAGAACTCTGCATTGAGAATTGAAGGGCTGATGACTAAAAGCCTTAATTCAGTTGAAAAGAGACAGAAAAGTCAGAGAAAGCCATAGAAACTAGAGACCCTATCAAAGTATAGTGCAGGATGTGAAGCTACAGAGAATGGAGGTCTCATCTTCCATTATGTCCCCAGTAATTCAGCTCCTCAGGTCAAGGGGATGTTTGCCCTCCCTGTGTGGTTCAGGGGAGGGAGCTGTCCAAATTTGGGAAGTTTTGGGGTTGTGTGGAATGAACTAGGGAAAGGGTCTGGTTTTCAAAAGGTGGAGTGTCCCACAGCTCTGTTTGACAGTGTCCAAACTGTAAAATGCACAGACTTCCCTTTTCCTAAATCTATAAAGTAGACATCAAAGATTTAAACAGACTTACAGACATTAAAAAACCTTATAGATAGTAAAAAAAAAAACAAACAAACCAAACTTGAATTAAAATAGAGCTTAAGAAATGAAAAAGTAAAGATGGGGACAGTCTTTTTAGCAGGGCCTGTTGCAACAGGACGTGGAGTGATGGTTTTAAACTAAAAGAGGGAAGACTCAGAGTAGAGAGAAGGAAGAACTTTTTTACAGTGAGGGTGGTGAGACACTGGCTGAGGTTACCCAGAGAAGTGGCAGGTGCTCCATCCCTGGAAACCTTCAAGGGCAGGTTGTTTGGGGCTCCGAGCAACCTGCTCTAGCTGAAGATGTCCCTGCTTGGATGGGGAAACTTGCTTTAGTTGCAGATAGAATAGAATAGAATCAACCAGGTTGCAAAAGACCTACCTCCAAGATCATCCAGTCCAACCTAGCACCCAGCCCTATCCAGTCAGCTAGACCATGGCACTAAGTGCCTCATCCAGGCTATGCTTGAACACCTCCAGGGACGGTGACTCCACCACCTCCCTGGGCAGCCCATTCCAATGCCAATCACTCTCTTTGGCAAGAACTTCCTCCTAACATCCAGCCTAGACCTCCCCTGGCACAACTTGAGGCTGTGTCCCCTTGTCCTGCTGACTGCAGGGGTGTTGGACTAGATGACCTTTAGAGGTCCCTTCCCACCCAAACTGTTCTATCAATCAATGACTTAAAATCTCTCTTCAGCTTCAGGAGGCCAAGATCACCACATGGATAACATGCAGGCAAAGTGCAGATTGCTGCATCCAGCTCGTTTTAGTGAGGTTTGAGGACCAGAGTTGTGTAAGACATAGAATGATGCAAGATGTGGAAAGTTTAAGCAGTAAGCCAGCTTACACATTCCCCAGAGAACAGGAAAAGCACTACTGACATACACTTAGCTTTTATATTGCAATACAGAAGCTATGCCTACCTATGCCATTATTGGAATCTAAATACCACAGTTGGAGTTGTTTATGTTGATAAACCAGTTCAGATAAAGAAACAAACACAGCAACTAGCACATAATCTCTTGTCAATTCACAGACAAATAATGCAAGACTCAGTTGCCAGTATCAATTGCAGAGTACCTTTAAAAGTTTAGCTGCCATTTACCCAGGCACACAGATTTGAGATTGAGCAGAAAAATGAAATAAAAGCCTTAGCTTTTAGAGGAATATTATCTAAAAACCTCTCTTGGGAGTTTCTATAATGCAATGCTCTTTCCAAAGAGTGGACAGGCACTGGAACAGGCCTCCCAGGGAGGTGGTGGAGTCACCACCCTTGTAGATGTTCAAAAAACATGTAGACATGGTACTTTGAGAAAGGCTTAATGGTCATGGTGGTACTGGGTGGGAGCTGATGATCTTAAATGAGGAGGGTTGGACTAGGTGACCTTTAAAGGTCCTTTCCACCCCAATGCATTGATTCTAGGATTCAGTTCCATGACTTTAAAGGTCTTTTCCAACCAAACCACTTTTATGATTCTATAAATACACCTCAGACCTCATGAGTGGCGAAAATGCCTGAACCTTGAGTATTCCTTCCCCCTGAGTTGGGTATAGTACTTGACGGTCAGACCACAGCTCTATTTCAGTAGCTCTAATAGTAAGTAAAAAGAGCTCTGTGGTAAAGGGTTGGACTTGACAATCTGTGAGGTCTCTTCCAACCTTGATGGTACTGTGATACTGTGAAACACCCTGACAGCACATTTCTGCTGCAGTCCTCACTTTGAGTATTAGGATTTCAGACACTGACCACCTGATGAACTAAGGCAGGTAATCCCACCAGGTCTGTACCAAACAGACCAGCGACAACCTGATCCTCTTCCCTTTTCAAAAGAAGCAATTTTTGTCTCGCAAACAGATTCAGAGAAAACAGCTGGATACCAGCTTCTAGGAAGGAGCAAAAGGCTGAGAACACTTCTCTCTGACAGCATGCATCATACCAGTTATGGTTTGTTCAGCTTCTCTAGCCACATGCAAGAAGACTGCAAGCAGCTTACAATTTAAATGAAACAGCAATTATTTGCTGGCTGACACACACAAGAACACAGCCTGCACTTGAAGAGGCCCTTAGCTAAGCAAAGGCACAGACATTATCCTTGATAGAGCAACTGGATCCTGCACCTTGCTGAGTTGCTATCACTTCTCAGCAAGTGCTAACACCTGGACAGCATCAATCATCCAAGTCACTGACACCTTGACCAAGGACTCCATGATCCAACAACTTCCAATGCTCTTCTCTGTTGTTTTTAATTATTATTTTTTCCTTCAGGATTTTATACCTTTCCATGCAAGTAGTTTTTAGCTTTGAATACTGGGTCTTGTCTCAGACACCCTACCCTAGAATCATCTAGTCCAACCTCTAATTCAGCACTGCCAGGTCACCACTAAACCACAGAATCACAGAATCAACCAGGTTGGAAGAGACCTCCAAGGTCATCCAGTCCAACCTAGCATCCAGCCCTATCCAGTCAACCAGACCATGGCACTAAGTGCCTCATCCAGGCTTTTCCTGAACACCTCCAGGGACAGTGACTCCACCACCTCCCTGGGCAGCCCATTCCAATGCCAATCTGGCATTGCTCTCTGGCAAGAACTTCCTCCTAACATCCAGCCTATACCTCCCCTGGCACAACTTGAGGCTGTGTCCCCTTGTTCTGCTGCTGGTTGCATGGGAGAAGAGACCAACCCCCACCTGGCTACAACCTCCCATTGCAGACAGCCTCTTGTCTTACCACTTGTTACTAGGCAAAAGAGACCAACCTGACTCCAACCTCCTTTCAGAGAGTTGTAGAGAGTGAGGTCTCCTCTCAGCCTCCTCTTCATACTAAACAAGTCAGGTTCCCTCAGCTGTTCCTCATAAGAACTGTCCTCTAGACCCTTCATCAGCTTCTTTGCTCTTCTCTGGATGTGCTCCAGAACCACAATGGCCTTCTTATTCTACTCCACCACAGAGCTTGGCTTCCTGGACCAGCACTGGCTGAATCTAGAGGACAGGAGGCTGTGGAAGGGACACATAGAGATGTCATTTTGCAGCAGAAGAGAAAGTGGGCAAAAAGCTACAGAATGTATTTAAAATATTTAATAGCACATCTCATCCACTGAGCTGCCAGAGCTCCTCTTTATGTGCAGTGGATGATGCATTAATTTTTTATAGGTAATTTCTGACCCATCATCATTAGGATGCAGTCAAATGCCTGAAAGACCATGATGAGCAGCAGTGATTAAATGCTTTGGATGGTGAACTCACACTTTCCCAGTTCATTATAAACGAAAGACGCAGCACTCTGGCAGAAATCCTGAAAACAGAGGATATTTTAACCCACAGTTTCAACTTCCCCACCTGAAAGTCATTCCAGAAGTGAGGCAATGAGGTAAATTGGCCAGTTACTTTTTAGAGAATCACAGAATTGCTTTGGTTGGAAAAGACCTCTAAGATCATTGAGCCTAACTATCAACCTAACACCACCAAGGCCACTAAGTGATATCCTGCAGTGCCATGTCTACATGTTTCTTGACCACCTCCCAGGGACTGTGACTCCACCACCTCCTTAGGCAGCCTGTTCCAATGCCTGACCACTCTTTCAGTCACTAAATTTCCCCTAATATCCACCCCAAACCTCCCCAGCATAATTTCATAGAATCNAGCCTTCTCTTCTGCAGGCTGAAGAGCCCCAACTCTCTCAGCCTGTCCTCATAGCAGAGCTGCTCCAGCCCTCTGATCATCTTCGTGGCTCTCCTCTGGACTGGCTCCAGCAGTTCCATGTCCTTCTTGTGTTGGGGGCTCCAGAACTGCTGAAGAGAGTCCAAGGCAGGGCTCTGGGGATGATGGGTGCCTGGTGAGGAGAGGCTGAGGGACCTGGGGCTGCCCAGTCTGGAGAAGAGAAGACTGAGAGGGGATTGAATCAATGTCTGTAACTATCTGAGGGCTGGGGGTCAGGAGAAGGGGACAGGCTCTGTTCACTGCTCCCTGGGATAGGACAAGCAGCAATGGATGGAAGCTGCAGCACAGGAGGTTCCAGCTCAGTACAAGGGGAACTTCCTGCCTGGAAGGGTATTTCAGGCCATTTCCTCTTGTTCTGTCACCTGATACTAGAGAAGTACAAACTTTTAACTACTGTGGACTCTTAACATCCTTCCCTTCCCACACCCCACCTACCTATCCTTCCTCACTCTCCTACACAGAGTGTGGGTACCAACACTCAGCAAACTCAAGGGCAGCAAGTGCTGGACTTTATTTTCCCAGTAGCTCTTCTTTTGCCTGAAGGTGCCTTCCTCTGCCCCATCATTTTGTTTTAGAAGAGAAACACAAGTGACATTCATTTTATGGCTCAGCTGCAGGTAAATTACCAGATACAGTAGGCAAGGGCTTGGCTTTCTTCCCTTTCTTTTTTCTTATCCTGCAAATAAAATGCAGTGGTGGCACTGACTTAGTAGTTATCAGCATGGTGCAACATGGGTGTCACTCCACAATGTATGTGCCAGCATAAATCCTGCTCTGAGTGATGAAACCTCCTCCCATGCCTTTGAGGTTCTCCCTGAACCTCTATCCCACTACTATGCCATCATTTTGCCAGGAAAAACACTTCCTACAGCTCCACATTACCACTGGGAGAGTCCTCAATCTCTACAACTCCCTGAAAGGAGGCTGGAGTTATGTGGATGTTAGTCTCTTCTCCCCAGTAACAAGCAATAAGACAAGAGGAAATGGCCTCAAGTTCCACCAAGGGACTTTCAGTTTTGATATGAGGAACAATTTCTTCCCTGAAGAGCTTGTGAGGCACTGAACAGCCTGCCCAGAGCAGTGGTGGAGTTCCCATCCCTTGAGAGATTTCAAAGCTGTGTAGATGTGGTGCTGAGGGACGTGGTTTAGTGGTGCCCTGGCAGTGCTGGGTTAATGCTTGGACTTAATGATCTTCAGGGTCTTTTCCAAGCAAAACAACTCTGTGATGTTATGAAAGCTGCACACTTTCATTTTTATGAGCCCCACATTCCTGTTGTTCCCTTTAATTCCCTCCCTCTCATTTAATAACAGAAATCAAGGAGGGAAAGGAAAAAGGAGGAGAAAAGAACATCTTAACAAATGTCAGTACTTTCAAAAGAGACAGCCAGGCTCTCGCTCCCACACAGGGCTTTGCGGTCACTGGTCACTTCCAATTAGCTCACTCCACCAGCTAATGCTTGCTGTCAGCCAGAAACAAGGAGCACTGGAGAAAAATAAGTTCCATGCAGAGACTTGGGGGGGTTTTTAGCAGTACTACAATGGCCTGCAGGAAAGGAAAGCATGCCTGCTGAACTTGGGTAGCTCTGTGTTAGGTAATGCTGCTGGAGCTCATCACAGCTCTAATCCTAGCAAAAAAGCAGCCCCATCCTGCCTGGGATGGGCCAGGGCAAGTTTCTCACCTTGGGATCAGCCTTTCCCCACTAACGTGGAGCTGGCACTTGTCCTGCTGCTCTGGAAGAGCCTCGTAGGCACCAAGCAACCGGGAGAGAAAATGAAGACTGAAATACTGCGACATGCTGCAAGGATGGAAAGTGGTGTGGAAAGCAGAGCTGCTCTTGTGGACCAAGTACAGAGAAAAAAACCCAGCCCAGCCTGAACTGAAATCTCAGGAAGTGAAGAAACAAGGGAGAGAATCAGTCCAATGAAGATTCTAATAACATAGTAATGTATAATGAAATGAATCTGGAGATGCATCAATTAGAATCATAGAATCAAGCAGGTTGGAAGAGACCTCCAAGATCATCCAGTCCAACCTAGCACCCAGCCCTATCCACTCAACCAGACCATGGCACTAAGTGCCTCATCCAGGCTTTTCCTGAACACCTCCAGGGATGCTGACTCCACCACCTCCCTGGGCAGCCCATTCCAATGCCAATCACTCCCTCTGTGGAGAACTTCCTCCTAACATCCAGCCTGTACTTTCAGGTAACCTCAGAGTTGAACATATGAGTGATTTTTCTGCTCTGAATCTGGGTATGCATTAATCTCCTAAGAGGAATCCTTAGCAAAAATTGCAAATTCTTTGGTTGTTTTTTTGTTTGTTCATTTTAAGTAATGAATGCAAATTCATTACTTAATTGAAAGCACAGTCATGACCAAGTTGAAAACACAGTCCTGACCATGGGTGGATTTTGCCCTGTGGACCTCAGCTTCAACTGCAACCTACATTTATCTGAAGATCCTTCTGAGGACTTGCATTTTCCCTGACAATTCAACAAGCATTTACTGGATAGGAAGCCTTTGCTCATTTCCAGAGGGCAGCTGCACATCTGGGGAGGAAGCTTCTTGTTCTTCTGAACACACCTGCACATCCCACCTGCAGTGGAAACACTGTGTGCTAGTTTGAGCCTAGCTGGGATGTTTTGATGAGAAGAACTAGATCATAGGCTGGGAAATGAAAACAATGGTGAGGTCTACTTCGCTCACAGTCTTGCTGAGATGTGTAAAGAGGAAAAGCAAAACAAAAGATAAGGTCACTTCTGCTCTGCACTTTGCTTGGGCACTTAGCTCGGGCTGCTGGCTGAACTCCATCTTGCTTTCTAACCCCACCCTCCATTTGCTTTTGTGGCTGAATCACCTTTGCTTCCTAACCCCCTGGCCGAACCTCTTCCATTCTTCCTTGGGACTGGGGTAAGNAACACCCAAACCATCACACACTGCTTTCAAAAAGCTTGGAAAACTGCTTGCTGAGAAAGGACCTGGATGTGTTAGTCCACAGCCAGCTGACTATGAGCAGCTGGGGGGACTTGAAGTTGTTTAGTCTGAAGAAAAGAAGACTCAGGGGAGACCTTGCTCTCTACAGCTGCCTGGAAGGAGGTTGTAGTGAGGTTGATGTCAGTCTCTAAAGTAACGAGCAACAGGACAAGATTAAATGGCTTCAAGTCACACTAGGGGAGGTTTAGCTTGGACATTAGGAAAAATTTCCTCCCCAAAAGGGTTGTCAGGCCCTGGAACAGGCTGTCCAGGGCAGTGATGCAGTCACCACTCCTGAAGGGCTTTTAAAGATGTGTAGATGTGGTACTGAGGAATATGGTTTAGCGGTGACTGGGCAGTGCTGGGTCAATGCTTGGACTTGAGGATTTTAAAGGTCTCTTCCAATCAAAAATGATTCTTTGATAGGATGTAACTTATCATAGTATCACAGTATCATCAGGGTTGGAAGAGACCTCACAGATCATCAAGTCCAACCCTTCACCACAGAGCTCAAGGCTAGACCATGGCACCAAGCGCCACGTCCAATCCTGCCTTGAACAGCTCCAGGGACGGCGACTCCACCACCTCCCTGGGCAGCCCATTCCAGTAGCCAATGACTCTCTCAGTGAAGAACTTTCTCCTCACCTCGAGCCTAAATTTCCCCTGGCGTAGCCTGAGGCTGTGTCCTCTCGTTCTGGCGCTGGCCACCTGAGAGAAGAGAGCAACCTCCTCCTGGCTACAGCCACCCCTCAGGTAGTTGTAGACAGCAATAAGGTCACCCCTGAGCCTCCTCTTCTCCAGGCTAAACAATCCCAGCTCCCTCAGCCTCTCCTCGTAGGGCTGTGCTCGAGGCCTCTCACCAGCCTTGTTGCCCTTCTCTGGACACTCTCAAGGATTTCAATGTCCCTCTTAAACTGGGGGGCCCAGAACTGAACACAGTACTCGAGGTGTGGTCTAACCAGTGCAGAGTACAGGGGCAGAATGACCTCCCTGCTTCTGCTGGCCACACCATTCCTGATGTCATTTGCTCTCTGCTCTCCCACAGCTGCTGAGAGCAGGATGACAGTTCCCGGTTCCTGCTGTATGTTACAGAGGATTTAAATGCATGCCTGAGAAAGGGGAAGGAGACACAGCATTCTGCCAGCTGCCTCCAGAGAGCCAGCATTTCTTCCCTGAACAACCTTCATACCTGCAGCTTAAGACACGATTTCTGCTGCTGACCTTGCAGAGACACCACATCCCCAGAAAACCACTCACCAGAGAAAAGAATCTAATTTTCTCAAAGCCACTTTTCTGGCACCATGTTGAGAGCCACGTAGAGCAGCTCCAGCAAGAATGAACATTGATTTCTCTCCTGATGCTTCTGATGAAAGTTTCAGAAGTGCTTTTCTTCTTTTCACACATTATGTTCCCTAGTGCCTGGTCAGACACTGCATGTGACATGAAAGGATGCTCCAGTACAAAAGCATGGTGAAATCCTCCATAAACTTCTACTCACCTCTATACAAACCATGAGGTCAGCAGTTAAAGACAGAAACAATGAGGTCAGCAATTAAAGCCAGAAACTGAGCTCTTTTTAAACACAGAACTTCCATTTCTGTTTATTTTCCTCTGTTCTTTTGAACTGAGGAGCAAGTTAACAGCAATGTGCTGCCCACAACAACACTGACCACGAATGTATTTGTCAGCTGCACATGGCAATAATAAGCTCATGGAATAAAGTTTCTAGTATTTCTGACTGCCAGATCTCAACATGACTTACAAATCATAGAGTGGCTTCAGTTGAAAAGGACCTTGAAGATCATCTAGTTCCAAACCCTCTGCCCTAGGCAGGTACATCTTCCACTAGGCCAGGCTGCTCAAAGCTTCATCTAGTCTGGGCTGAAGCACCACAGTGTGGATGAGGCATCCACCATCTCCCTGGGAAATCTATTCCAGTGTCTCACCACCCTCACTGTAAAGAATTCCTAATGTCCAGTCTAAACCCACACTCCTCAAGCTCCAGTCCCTTCACCCTCATCATTACAAGTCCCTTCCTGGCTTTCTTGTAAGCCTTCTTCAGGTACTGGAAGAAGTCCGTCCCTGGAGCTGTTCAAGGCAGGATTGGACGTGGCACTTGGTGCCATGGTCTAGCCTTGAGCTCTGTGGTAACAGGTTGGACTTGATGATCTATGAGATCTCTTCCAACCTTGGTGATACTGTGATACTGTGAAGGCCACTTTAAGGCCTCCCTGAGGCATTTTCTTCCCCAGACTAAAGAGACACAACTGTCTCAATTTGTTGTTTTTGGAGAGGTGTTCCAGCTCTTTGATCATCTTTGTGGCCCTTCTCTGGACCCTCTGCATCAAATCCACATCCTTCTTGTGCTGGAGGCTCCAGAGCTGTATGCAGTACTCTAGGTGGAGTCTCAGAAGAACAAGGACAAGCCTCCTGTAACACTAAGAGGTAGCAGACAACTACCTCATCTTTTGAAAGAAGGCATCTTGCTCTTGAAATTCTGAACTTAGGGCTGATTTCTGTAGATTTGCTCTCTTTGAGCAATAATTGCAGTGCCAATAATTACAGCTTAAGTGAACTTCCTGGGGTCGGTGGTGACTTCTCCTGCTACATGAATGCACCTCTGAAACCAGCGTTCATAACGTTAAATTAAATGTTAATAAGTGCTTTTAAATGCATAATTTATGCTAATCTAAGAAGTCTTTTGCCTAGAATGAAGCTGGTGGGGTTGTTTTGCCTCCCAGACTGTTACACCACAACATCAGTTGCTTGTGATTCACAGCACATGGGTCTGAGGGTATCATGACCTGGCTTTGCTGAGCCTGCAGAAAATGAGGCTGATGAGAGATCTTCTCCCTCTGTATAACTGCCTGAAAGGAGGTTTGAGCCAGGTGGGAGTCACAGTATCACACAGTATCACAGTATTACCAAGGTTGGAAGAGACCTCACAGATCATCAAGTCCAACCTGTTACCACAGAGCTCAAGGCTAGACCATGGCACCAAGTGCCACGTCCAATCCTGCCTTGCACAGCTCCAGGGACGGCGACTCCACCACCTCCCTGGGCAGCCCATTCCAGTAGCCAATGACTCTCTCAGTGAAGAATTTTCTCCTCACCTTGAGCCTAAACTTCCCCTGGCGTAGCTTGAGGCTGTGTCCTCTTGTTCTCGTGCTGGCCATCAGCATCTTCTCCTGAAGAACAAGCAATAGGACAAGAGGAAATGGCCTCAAGATGTGCCAGGGCAGGTTTAGGTGAGATATTAAAAGAAACTTCGTCACTGGAGGGGTTTTCAAGCTCTGGAACAGGCTGTCCAGGGAAGTGATGGAGTCTCCATCCCTGAAGGGCTTTAAAAGTTGTGTAGGTGCTGAGGAATATGGTTAAATGGTGACCTTGAAGTCACCTGGGTTAGCAGTTGGACTTGATGATCTCAAAATGATTCCATGATTCTATTCTATGATTCAGTGTTCTCAAACCTTGTTCATTTCCATGGGCTCCTTAATATTCAGCTAAGTTGGTGTGCTGTTGTTGTTGTTTTTTAGTCAAGATGGTTTTTTGAAGTTCATTTTCTTGGTTCTCCACTGTTGCTGCAGTGATCCATCACTGCTCATTGGAGTGATGGAGAAAGAAAGCTCATTTTAAACTGGGATCACAGTGCTGAGTAAAATGGTAAGCAGAGTCACAGGAAAATAAGGCTGGAGAATAAATATGAAACTCAGAAGAGCAGCCAACAAAGAGGAGCAGACACAAAAAACACCTTATCTATAGGAAAACATTTGGGCTTGGCTATAGTTCCTCGTTGTGAGGGACTCCCTCACATGTTGATGACACATATACTCCCCTCTGATGCAAAGTGGCAGAAAGCCACAGCTTTCAGGAACAGCAGAACCAGCATATTTTTAAGCATCTGTTTTACAGCAGACCTCCTGGTTTGTAAATGTGTGAGTGGCCAACAATGCTTTTTCTTGGTGATAATGAGGACAATTAGAGGCTTCCAAGCTTCTCTATGTGATGCAAGATGAGCAACCCAAAGAACATGGGGGCAGGCAGCTGGGCACTGCTCACAGCTAAGACAATACTGTCTTGGCAGACAAGAGGAAGAACACAACACCTTTGGGAACCAAGCAGAATCATCATTAAGGTTGGAAAAGACCTTTAAGTTCATTGAGTCCAACCATAACCCAGCTACCACGACCACTAAATTACATCCTGAAGTGCCACATCTACACGCTTCTTGAACACCTCCAGGGATGGTGACTTCACTACCTCCACTGGCAGCCTGTTCCAATGCCTCACCACTCTTTCAGTAAAGAGATTTTCTCTGGTACCCAATCTAAACCAGCCCTGGCACAATGTAAGTCCATTTTGTCTTGTCCTAGCATTGATTACCTGGGAGAAGGTCTCTTCACCAGCTCAATGTAAGCCCGTTTTGTCTTGTCCTATCACTGATTACCTGGGAGAAGGTCTCAGCACCAGCCTCACTACAACCTCCTCTCAGGGAGTTGTAGAGAGCCATGAGGTCTCTCCTTAGCCTTCTCTTCTCCAGACTAAACAACCTCAGTTCCCTCTGCTGCTCCTCATACAACATGCCCTCAAAATGCCTCACCAGCCTCACTGCTCTTCTGCGGACACCCTCCAGAAGTTGCCCCCAAAGCCTTTTTGGAGGCATTTCTTAGTCACCATTTGACAAGCAAGAAGATTCAAACACCATTTGGGTTTCTTGCACTTTAAGGCAGGAAACAAAAAATAAATGTGAAAAACTGAAATGGGAACAGCTGCCATGGAGGTTAAATAGCAGGAGAACACGTTGATATGGGTAGCTTATGGACATCTGCCTTGAGCACCAACTCAGAAGAAGATTCATCATAATCATTTGCACATGTTCACAAATAAATCAAATGAACCATAAGCTGTCAATGAAGAATGCAAAGTTCTGTCAATGAACTTGTAGAATTAATATGCCATGGCAAATGGTCCTCTGTTTAGTTCCTGAGCTCTGCAAGGTTTGGGGCTACAAACACAGAAGATCAACAGCACAAGAGCCAAACTGCAATGAAAATCTGAGTGAATGGCCAAATACCAACACTTCATCATCCATAAAATCTCTGCAAGTCTCAAATGGCAGAGGGAAAATTTCTTTGCTGTCAGGGTGATGGAGCACTGGAGCAGGCTGCCCAGGAAGGTTGTGGAGTCTCCTTCTCTGGAGACTTTCAAGACCCATCTGGATGCATTCTGGTACGACCTGCCCTAGGTGATCCTCCTTTGGCAGGTGATTTGGACTTGATGATCTCTGGAGGTTCCTTCCAACACCTACCATTCTATAGTTCATAGAATCATAAATTCATAGAACGGTTTGTATTTGGAAGGTAACTCAAAGATCATCTAGATCCAGATGCCTTGGCATTGGCAGGGACATCTTCCACTAGACCAGGTTACTCAAGGCCCTGTCCAACCTGGCCTTGAACACCTCCAGGGAGAGGACATGCACAACTTCCCTGGGCAACCTGTTGCAGTGTCTCACCACCCTTACTGCAAAGATTTTTTTCCTAATATCCAGTGTATATCTGCCCTCCTCAAGCTTCAATCCATTCCCTCTCATCCTATCACAGCAAGCCCTTGTAAAACATCCCTCCCTAGCGTTGTGTAGGTCCCTTTCAGGTACTGGAAGGCCACTATAAGGTCCCCTCAGAACCATTTCTTCTCCAGGCTGACCAGCCACAACTCTCATGGCCTGTCCTCACAGGGCCCTCCTCCGGACCCACTTCAGCAGTTCCATGTCCTTCTTATCCTGTAACAGCCTCACTGGAGAACAGCTGCTAAGATCCCATAAACTAACCAAATAGAATAGAATAGAATAGAATAGAATCAATCAGGTTGGAAGAGACCTCCAAGATCATCCAGTCCAACCTAGCACCCAGCCCTAGCCAGTCAACTAAACCATGGCACTAAGTGCCTCATCCAGTCTTTTCCTGAACACCCCCAGGGACGGTGACTCCACCACCTCCCTGGGCAGCCCATTCCAATGCCAATCACTCTCTCTGTGAAGAACTTCCTCCTAACATCCAGCCTAGACTTCCCTCGGCACAACTTGAGGCTGTGTCCCCTTGTCCTGTTGCTGGTTGCCTGGGAGAAGAGACCAACCCCCACCTGGCTACAACAACAAATATTTATACTGATGCACACATTTCTACATCACCATGAACATGGCAGTTGCAAGTCTGGAATTCGGTTTAGGTGTGTGAAAAGTACAAAAGGAGAGGAAAGTGAAATCTTGGAGCAGCTGGACCTCACACTTCCCATTACTGTGTTAGCACCAGAAGCTGAGGATGAAGGAAATCCCTGAATATCAGTGTTCATCTCTCAAGAGCTTGGTCTGTTTTTCATGAGCATGTCCTACAGGTGCTACAATTTATTACTTCATCACAGCACAAGAATCATGGAATCACGGAATCACAGAATCAACCAGGTTGGAAGAGACCTCCAAGCTCATCCAGTCCAACCTAGCACCCAGCCCTAGCCAGTCAACCAGACCATGGCACTAAGTGCCTCAGCCAGTCTTTTCCTGAACACCTCCAGGGACGGTGACTCCGCCACCTCCCTGGGCAGCCCATTCCAATGCCAATCGCTCTCTCTGGCAACAACTTCCTCCTAACATCCAGCCTAGACTCCCCCCGGCACAACTTGAGGCTGTCTCCTCTTGTTCTCTCAAGGTGTTGATATAAACTGAAAAATGCCTTATTTGATTTGTGCAGAGGGATGCAGCAGACTCAGTGCAGTCCCCAGCACCACAGCAGCATGGTGCTGGGACAGCATAAAGCTTGGCCTCCTTCACCAGCCACCCTCCTGGGAGACTTGCTCTAGCTTGGGGCTGTCCCTGTGTCCCTCAGCACCCCCTGCATCTTGCATTGAATTTAAATACATTGAGCAAAGCTCAGGCAATTTATCAGTGCAGCATCTCAACGGACCCATAAGAGTAAGCAAAAAACCAGAAAAGCATCTTAAGATTAAGATTACTTACTAACTGCAAAAACAGAAACATTTTTACTGCAAGAGAACACAAAAGAACTTAAGAAACATGTATCACAGTCTCACAGTCTCACAGTATCATCAGGGTTGGAAGAGACCTCACAGATCATCAAGTCCAACCTGTTACCACAGAGCTTAAGGCTAGACCATGGCACCAAGTGCCACGTCCAACCTTGCCTTGAACAGCCCCAGGGACGGTGACTCCACCACCTCCCTGGGCAGCCCATTCCAGTGGCCAATGACTCTCTCAGTGAAGAACTTTCTCCTCACCTCAAGCCTAAATTTCCCCTGGCGCAGCCTGAGGCTGTGTCCTCTCGTTCTGGCGCTGGCCACCTGAGAGAAGAGAGCAACCTCCCCCTGGCCACAACCACCCCTCAGGTAGTTGTAGACAGCAATAAGGTCTGCCCTGAGCCTCCTCTTCTCCAGGCTAAACAATCCCAGCTCCCTCAGCCTCTCCTCGTAGGGCTGTGCTCGAGGCCTCTCACCAGCCTCGTCGCCCTTCTCTGGACACGCTCAAGCATCTCAATGTCCCTTCTAAACTGGGGGGCCCAGAACTGAACACAGTACTCAAGGTGTGGTCTAACCAGTGCAGAGTACAGGGGCAGAATGACCTCCCTGCTCCTGCTGGCCACACCATTCCTGATGCAGGCCAGGATGCCATTGGCTCTCTTGGCCACCTGGGCACACTGCTGGCTCATGTTCAGGTGGGTATCGATCAGCACCCCCAGATCCCTCTCTGTCTGGCTGCTCTCCAGCCACTCCGACCCCAGCCTGTAGCTCTGCATGGGGTTGTTGTGGCCAAAGTGCAGCACCCTGCACTTGGAGCCATTGAATGCCATCCCATTGGACTCTGCCCATCTGTCCAGACGGTCAAGGTCCCGCTGCAGAGCCCTTCTGCCCTCCAACCCAGCCACATCAGCCCCCAGCTTGGTGTCATCTGCAAACTTGCTGTTGTGATAGGATGATGGGCAGAAGCTGGACAGGGCATCACGTTGTGTTTCCACAGCCTGCAATGGAAAGGGCAACCTGTTAACCAGCAGCACAAGCTTCTGACAATTACAGATAGTAAACAACATCTCTGTGAGCCAAATGCATGCAAGCATAACACAACAAGTTCAGGAGAAACACTTTCTGCCTTATCTCCTTTTACACTCAGCTTGGTGATAAACCACTTCGGTTTTAGACTCACAGGACCATTCTGGTTGGAAGAAACCTAAAAGATCATCAAGTCTAGCCATTAACCCAACATTGCCAAGGCCACCACTGAATCATGTTCCTTAGCATCGCATCTACACGGCTTTGAAAGCTATCCAGGAACGGTGACCCCACCAGTGCCCTGGGCAGCCTGTTCCAAGGCTTGCCACTTTGTTTCAAGTGGCATACAGAAGTATCCCAAAGCCCAAGGTGGGATGATAATTGCCTGATGGGAAGTGGATGACACTTGTTACACTATGTTCTAAGTCTGGTCTATCTCTATAACCTCTGTAATATTTTCTGCTTGCTTCAGATGATTGTATCAAGTAAGTCCAAGAAATGACCACTTTAGCCAAAGAACCTGCACTAAAAATACGTAACTGTGAAGATCCACCAAGGAATAACTGGCACCAACAACTGTACTGGTATAAAACAATCCCCCACAAGGTCACAATAAACCATGGGAAAGATAGCTAATGTGACTTAAGAAGCTGGACATGTCAACTAGTCAAGGAAGTGAGAAGATGAGAGTCTCAAGTTGCACCAGGGGAGGTTTAGGTTGGATATTAGAAGAAACTTCTTCACTCAAAGGCATCTCAAATGCTGCAACAGGCTTCCCAGGGAGGTGGTTGAATCCCCATCCCTAGAGGGGTTTAAAAGCTGCAGAGATGTGGTGCTGAGGGACATGGTTTACCACCAGCCTTGGCAGAGTTAAATAATGGCTGGACTTAATGACCTTAAAGGTTTTTTCCAATCAAAATAATTCTGATTCTATATTTTACAACAAAAAATGTGTGCTGAGATGCGTGATTACATGTACACATATGTTTCTACACTCACACAAACCTCTTATCAGAAACACATCAAGTATCACAGAAATGTTTTGGTTGGAAAAGTCCTCTGAGACCATTGAGTAACAGACTGACAAAATCCCAGAATGGTAAAGGTTGGAAGTGACCTCTGGAGATCATCTAGTCCAACCCTCCTGCTGGGTTGCACAGTATGGCTTCCAGGTGGATTTGAAGTTACTTCAGAGATGGAGACTCCAAGGTCTTTCTTGGCCACCCAGTCCAAGGCTCCACCACCTTCAAAGACTTTCCTCCTCGTATTCCTGTGCTCAGGTTTGTGCCCATTACCTCTTGTCCTGTCACTGGGCACCACTGAAAACAGGCTGGTCCCATCCTCCTGACATCCACCCTTTCTTTATAGAATCACAGAATCAACCAGGCTGGAAGAGACCTCCAAGATCATCCAGTCCAACCTAGCACCCAGCCCTATCCAGTCAACCAGACCATGGCACTAAGTGCCTCATCNCTTCTCTGGACACATTCCAGCACCTCAACATCTCTCTTGAATTGAGGAGCCCAGAACTGGACACAGCACTCAAGATGTCCCCTGACCAGTGTTGAGTACAGGGGCAGAATAACCTCCCTCATCCTACTGGCCACACTGTTCCTGATACAGGCCAGGATGCCAGTGGCCAACTTGGCCACCTGGGCACACTTCTGGCTCATCTTCAGATACTATCCACCAGTACCCCCAGGTCCCTTTCCTCCTGGCTGCTCTCAGCCACTCTGTCCCCAGCCTGTAGCGTTGCTTGGGGCTGTCGTGGCCAAAGTGCAGAACTCTGCACTTGGCCTTGTTAAATCTCATCCCATTGGCCTCTGCCCACCCATCCAGCCTGTCCAGGTCCCTCTGCAGGGCTCTCCTACCTTCCAACAGATCAACACCTGCTCCTAGCTTGGTGTCATCTGCAAACTTAATGATGCTGATGACCTAATTGCTTTTTCTCTGTGAAGTCACAGACCATCTACAGTAAAGAAAAGTACCTACATTTGGGCAAAACTGAGTTTAAAACCATTTTTACTCTCAGGATCTGTGGTCTCACCAGAGACATTTCAGTAATCATAAACATCAATTACAGAAACCAGCTTAAAAGCTGACCTTTGCATTAAGCTTCCCACTGAACAGAAATGTGATTAAAAAACAAACAACTGCTTGCCCAGCAGATCTCTTGTGGCTTCTGCATGAAGCTGATGAGAGTTGATGAGTGCACCTGTAAAAACTGCCTGCTCACCAGGCAGAGTGCATGGCATGCTAGGCCTCACAGAAAGGGCATTAAGGGCTCCTCCTTTTTATATCTGCCTTTTAAGTTGGCTTTTAGTAACTTCATGCAAGCTTTCGGGAAGCAAAACTTCCTGGCCAAGGGAAGTCTAGGCTGGATGTTAGGAGGAAGTTCTTGCCAGAGAGAGTGATTGGCATTGGAATGGGCTGCCCAGGGAGGTGGTGGAGTCACCATCCCTGAAGGTGTTCAGGAAAAGCCTGGATGAGGCACTTAGTGCCATGGTCTAGTTGACTGGATAGGGCTGGGTGCTAGGTTGGACTGGATGATCTTGGAGGTCTCTTCCAACCTGGTTGATTCTATTCCATTCCATTCCATTCCATTCCATTCTATTCTATTCGCAGCCTCCCAGTACCTGAAAAGGGCTAC
This sequence comes from Tricholaema leucomelas, assembly GCA_013400475.1. Taxonomy (NCBI): domain Eukaryota; kingdom Metazoa; phylum Chordata; class Aves; order Piciformes; family Lybiidae; genus Tricholaema lacrymosa; species Tricholaema leucomelas. Next base: position 640,046 of record WAAF01009270.1, on the reverse strand, counting down.
GAGACTTTTTTCAAGGGCCGGTAGTGATAGAGGGAATAGGCTGAGGCTTGAAGAGGGTGGATTTAGACTAGCTATTAAGAAATTTTTCACAGTGAGGGCAGCAAGACACTGAAAGAGACTGCCCAGAGAGGTTGTGGATTCCCCCTCCCTGGATGTGTTCAGGGCCAGGCTGAACGGGGTCTTGAGCAACATGGTCTAGTGGAAGGTATCCCTGCCCGTGGCACAGGATTTGGAACTGGATTATCTTTAAGATCCCTTCCAACCCAAACCATTTTAGGATTCTATGACTGAAAAACTATTACATCGTTTACAACCTGGATATTTCTTCCTAATGCCCAATCTAAATCTACCCTCCTCAAGCTTCAATCCATTCCTTCCCGTCCTATCACTATAAACCCTTGTAAAAATTCTCTTCCCAGCCAGCTTTCTTGTAGGTCCCCTTCAGATAATGGAAGGTTGCTCAAAGGTCTCCCTACAGCCTTCTCTTCAGGCTGAACAGTTCTACCTATCTCAGCCTCTCCCCATAGAAGAGGTGCCCCAGCCATCTGATCGTCCTCGTGTCCCTCTTCTGGACACTCTCAGGTCCATGCCCTTCTTGTGTTGAGGGACTCAAGCCTGGGATGCTCTGATCCAGCGCCAGTGGAGTGCAAAGGAAGAGAGCAGTCTGTAAAAGAAACATCAGCCTGAGCAGATTCTTCACTGCTTAGACTGCAACTGAATTCTTCTCTGGATTTGCTGAAGTGTAGGGGTTTTACACCACTCTGAGGTACTGATTTGTTCTGGCTGAGGTTTATACCAATTACAGCCTGGAAGTTGTTAGACTGTAAAAAAGGTGACAATTGGGGTCTGAATGAAAGTGAATCTGAGAGTCTGGTTTTCAATTTCCAGTCTCAGTTTGTACATTTGTAAAACACACAGAGATGAGAATTAGAGCTTGGGCTGCAAGACAATTTGGAAGTTCAGCTCATCTTTGAGGAACCTTGCAGGGCCAAAGAGAATTTGCTAAGGATGCTGAAAATAAAGGCATTACCAGAAATACAATTTCCAGCATCCAGTTAAGGGTCTACATGAAAGCTTCTTTATCCTTTGGAAACTCAATGGAACATGAAAGAGGGAACTCACCAGCATCCCAGTGTTGTAACAAGGGCCTGGAGAGGTGCTGGAGTCTCCATCTGTGGAGTAACTGAAAGCCAACATGGATGCCATCCTGTGCAACCTGCTCCAGGCAAACCTGCTCTGGCTGGGGGGATTGGACTGGATGATCTTCAGAGGTCCCTTCGAACTGTTAGCATTCTGTGGTTCTGTGAAGAGCAGGCTCTAAAGCAAGTTTTAATTAAATGAGAGACTTACAGAATTAAAGCTCTAATACATTATTGATCGTCTACTGCAGGAATATCTGATTGACCATAGCTAAGAATCCTTCCCAGCTTGTTCTTCCTGAATGGAGATTGTCCTCATAACAAAGCAAGCAAGGAATTGCTGGACAACATCTGCCTGGGACCTGAAATGCTCTGGTAGCTGATGCTACCTCACCCTGCAAGAAAAAGTGTGTTTGTTTGATCTGCAGCAACGTGATAGTTTAAGGAAGAGCTATGAGAACACAGACTTGCCCACCTGAGCCACCTCTTCCATGAGAATGGCAATTTTTCTCCTTTGTAAGAACATGTTTGTTTCACTGCTCTGTAAGTCATGCTTCTGCCTGCTATTCGCATCATATAGCAGCCACTTGAGTGTCTTGGTTTGAATCAGAACAGAACTGATTCTGTTCAGTGATTTCACTTCTCAGCTCAGTCACCTTCTGAAGCTCAGGGCAGGTTTGCACAGACAGTGGATGCTTCTAGTTAGCACCAAGGGTTGGGGCGCAGACCAAGGTCACTGCTAAATCTCGTGTGCTACACTGAGGTGCAGTGCCAGAGGTGCAGTGCCAGAGGTGGCACCTGCAGGAAGAAGATGACAGGACAGGGGACCCTAAACTTACCATCTTGCAGACATCATCTTCAGGAGAAGGCTGAGAGACCACCAGGGTCAAGTCTCCTCTTCGCTGGCTGCTGTCCAAGCAGGGCTCTGTCCCTTCTTGCCTTCCATCACAATCCATGTATCCTGAATTCATCTGCTGAATCTGGTTCCCATCTGCTGCTGAGTCCAGTCTGGGACTTCCTCAATGCCTGTTCTCAGCAGCAGTGGTGACAATGGTGACATCACTGCCCTCAGGGGTTGGGTTCCATATTGGTTTCTATCTATTTGCATCTATTTCATTTTATTGCTATTATTTCAATTAAAGCTGGTTTAGTTTTCTTTCCCAATCCATCAGTCTCTCTCCTTTGTTCCCTTTCTTTTCTCTTTGGGAAGAGAGAAGGATTCATGGACAGCCTCTGGAAGTTGTCTAGTGGCCCAACCCTTCCCTAACCCTTGGCACTTGGAAGTAGAAATTACTACACAAACTGTCTACTTTCTAAAGTAGAAATTACTACACAAACTGTCTACTTTCTAAAGTAGAAATTACTACACAAACTGTTTACTTTCTAAAGTACAAATTATTACACAAACTGTTTACTTTCTAAAGTACAAATTATTACACAAACTGTTTACTTTCTAAAGTGTTCAGCAATAGCTAATAACTTAAGTAAGCTATCATTATGAATAGCGACAGCATAGGAGGAGGGATGTTTCCAGTGCTGAGCTGTTTGATCCCAGTGGCACATGAGACAGGAACAGACATACCAGGGTGATGAGACTTCCAAGCTTTACCACGGGCTCCCTCAAGACTGTTCAGAACAAAGGGAAGGCAAATGTATACATACCCCTCTGGAGAGTACAACGGTTCCTGAAAGGAGGATCCAAAATTACCAAGGAAATGTGAAATGTGTAGGCAAGGCTTTTTTTTAACTAATATTTTATTTTGTTTGAGTCAGTGGCATATTTAAAAACTACTGTAAGAGTAAAAAGATTGTAGATAGTAAAAAAAAAAACAACCCACCCAAACACAACCAAAACCAACCAACAAACCAAACACCCCCCCCCCAACAAAACAAAAGAAGTGATGACAATAAAAAAAAGCTAAAATATAAAGTTAGTTTCCTTCTTCCTTCCCATACCCCACCCCATCATCATCATCATCATCATCATCTGATATTTCTCAGAACCTAATATCTGGCAAACAAATTGCCTTTTTTTCCCCCTTTTCTTTCTTTTCTCTCTCTCTTTTTTTTACACTTTCAGCAATTAGGCAATTAAAAATACGTAAGGTGTCCTTTGCAGGCACATCAATTCATTATTACATGAAAAGCAGGCACCATAAGAATTAAAACATTCTAAAAACCATCATATATACAAACGCTGTACAGAATGATGGCACAAGGACAAAGTGATTCCGTTCAGTTCATCCTAATGCACGTGAAATACTACACGTTAAAGGAGAAAAAGAAAAAGCTCTTCCCGTTGTTCCTGCACTCATCCACCAGGTTCTGAATGAGCCAGGCAGAGTCTCCTCTCAGCCTCCTCTCTTTCTTTCCCTAAAGAAAAACTCGAAAGGCTTCCATGCTTTACCCCTTGATCACCACCCCAGCAGAAGGGCCAACTGAACGCAAAAGGAGATGGCTGATCACCTAATTTGACAAAGCCCATTAGCAACCAGTTTCTTTGCAATAGAGGAGAATTAAAGAGAAGGCACATTTCACAGATAAGCTGTGTCTGATTTGTAGCCCTGGGCAGAATTTGGGGCTTCTTCTTCTTCTTCTTGTGAAGCCTACTCCAACGTGCACTGAATTCCACGTGGATATCATCATTGATTCCTATATACACTGAGATTAGGTACAAAATACTCAGCTCACTTTAAACTCCACAGCTACCTAAACGCTTTAGGTACAAAATATTCAACTCTCCAATTTTAATTTCCACAGCTATACCTATGTGCCCAGAGTTATCCAGAAGGAGTAAGGAGGTGGTTTAGGATGAGGGTACTGTCAGTTGATGCACACCTCCCAGTCTCAAGTAGAAATTCATATGTCTTTCAAGTTCTGGGAGGGAATAACCTCCCAGAACGGGGGGCAAGGGGGGTGGGGTGTAGTGTTGCTTCCGACACATGGCTAGAAAAGGATTTCTTATGGAGTTAGAGCCATTGCACTAAATGTTAGATACTGCAGGCCTGAATGAGGTAAACATTATATGCCATAAAACACTTAGGGAAATGAATTGTTACGGCTTTATCTTTGGACAACAAAAACGCTTCCTTCCTTCACTGAACAATCCCCGAGTCAACAGACGTTTGCTTCCGAGTTGTCTTTGGAGGCGGAGGTGGGGGAGTCTTGCTGGGGAGTGGAGGTGGTAGGTGCTGGAAGAAACCAATTTTGACAGTGTGTTAGCAGGCAGAGAGACCAGTTTTGATGGACTCTGAGAGTCTGACATATTGGCTGTTTCATATCTACTTGTAGGTGAGTCTGCAGCTCTCTGACTCCTGAAAGCTTCTCCACAGAATTTTCTGCTATGAATACCAAATGCTTAAAATACAACTTTTGACAAAGAGAAAAGTCTCTCACGGGTACATGATTAATTAGCTCAGTATTTCAGGAAAAATCTTTTGAAACCACTGGAGAAGTTTATAATTCCCCACTTTATATCATGATAGGCTATTGATTTCTTGGTCTGTTTTGATTGCGCTCAGCCTCTGTGCGCTACAGAGCTGAAAAGCCAAGCTGAAGCAACAGCTTCACTGGTTTTCTGTTATTGTGGTATTTTGCACATTTAGAGCACAAATAAAACCAACAAAAGAGATAAGTAGCTTGCAAGCTACTGTTAGACATTCAGTTGTAATTAAAACGTTCAAAATGGACTTTTCAAATATACCTATTTTAAATCATATCTCACACAAGAGAACGGCAGCATCCTTGGTTGGATTCACCCACTAATTAGACAAGTTAAAAGTCATAATGGAAGTTAAGACTTTTTTTTCATCACATACACTATCAAATCTGTTTCTGAAAGAGCTTGAGAACACTGCAATTTGCTCTCACACTTCACATCCAAGTTTTCTACAGCATTTTGGCTCTGCAGCCATTCCAGGCTCTCCACCGCTGCACTGCAGTGTCACAGCTCATAAATGCTGCTTTGGTTTTGTTTGTCCCTAAGATTCTTCTCCCGCTCAGCCAGTCAGCTGCAGAAGAACCTATTGTTCTTCCCCAAGCATAATGATGCATTTTTCATTTCCACTTGCCCAGGGTTCAGTGTGTCCTTCCCACCTCACCCACCCCATACCAAATGCCAGCTCCAGGTGCTGACACTTCAAACCCAATGACACACACCAGTTCTGCCAAATTTCCTTCATCAGTGCTACAGGAACAGCTCAAACACTTGAAATGCCTGAGTGTCACACTGCATGTCCTGCAATTCCAACCTTGGTACTCGTCTTCCAACTTTTATTAATGTCTTGGACAACACAACCAATGAATACTGTGTCCAGTTCCAGTGTCCCCATCGTGAGAAGGACACAGAACTCTGTTTGACTGTATGCAGAGGATGGCCACAAGGACGGTACGAGGGCTGGAACACTTTTCCTATGAGGGCAGACTGAGGGAGCTGGGAAGCCTGGAGAAGAGGAGGCTCTGGGGGGACCTTATAGCTGCCTTCCAATATCCAAAGGGATCCTACAGAAAGGCTGCACAGGGATTTTCCTAAGTGTGTCTAGTGATAGTACAAAGGAGAATGGTTTTAAGCTGAAGGAGAGTAGGTTTAGACTGGATCTTAGGAAGAAGTTCTTCAGTGTGAGAGTGGTGAGACTCTGGAATTGCCCAGAGAGGCTGTGGATGTCCCTTCCCTGGAAGTATTCAAGAGCAGGTTGGATGAAGCCTTGAGTAACCAAATCTAGTTGAGAGGTGACAGGGAGGTTGGAATAGATGATCTCTAAGTCCCTTCCAAACTAAGCTATTCTATGATTTCTCAGTCACAGTGAGAAACTGGTAGACAAGCAACTGGTAAATCATGTGAAAATGCATATGAAACCAGACTCTTTCCTTCAAAAGATATTGCAAGATGCTATCCAAAAGAGAAGTTCAGGGACATGCTAGGATAGTTCAGGTTTTTTCCTTTCACTAGGCAGAAGAAGCCTGGAGAGTCTCTTAACCCTTCTGAAACCTCCTGACTGGGACTTTCCAGAGATGTGTTAGAAGGTAGAAAGTATCTTTAAGGTAATTCAATGCCCACCTGCCCACTTCTACGCATGTTGTAGGACATCAGGAAGTTATAAATCTGGAGCTTTTCTCACACACTTCAGCTAACTGTAGACTAAACAGAAAGCTAAGACTGCATACTGGCAGGCCCAGGAACGTCTGTAGGGAATTGAGTGCACCCTCAGCAAGTTTGCAGATGACACCAAGCTGTGTGGCACAGCTGACTTGCTGGAGGGCAGGGATGCCATCCAGAGGGACCTGGACAGGCTGGAGAGGTGGGCCCAGGCCAACCTCATGACGTTTAACAAGGCCAAGTGTAAGGTCCTGCACCTGGGTCGGTGCAATCCCAGGCACAGACACAGGCTGGGTGATGAATGGCTGAGAGCAGCCCTGAGGAGAAGGACCTGGGGGTCTGGGTCAACGAAAAGCTCAACGTGAGCCGACAGTGTGCACATGCAGCCCAGACAGCAACCCTGTGCTGGGCTGCATCAAGAGAAGTGTGGCCAGCAGGGCAAGGGAGGGGATTCTCCCCCTTTACTCTGCTCTCCTCAGACCCCACCTGGAGTACTGTGTGCAGTTCTGGAGCCCCCAACACAAGAAGGACATGGAACTGCTGGAGCGAGTCCAGAGGAGAGCCACGAAGATGCTCAGAGGGCTGCAGCAGCTCTGCTATGAGGACAGGCTGAGAGAGTTGGGGCTCTGCAGCCTGGAGAAGAGAAGGCTTCGAGGAGACCTTAGAGTGGCTTTCCAGTATCTGAAGGGAGCCTACAGGAAGGCTGGGGAGGGACTATTGACAAGGTCTGGTAATGTCAGGACGAGGGGGAATGGGTTTAAGCTGGAAGAGGGGAGATTTAGACTGGATGTTAGGAGGAAGTTCTTTACAGTGAGGGTGGTAAGACACTGGCACAGGTTGCCCAGGGAGGTTGTGGATGCTTCCTCCCTGGAGGCGTTTAAGGCCAGGCTGGATGAGGCCTTGAGCAACCTGCTCTAGTGGGAGGTGTCCCTGCCTATGGCAGGGGGTTGGAGCTGGATGATCCTTGAGGTCCCTTCCAACCTAAACCATTCTATGATTCTATGATTGAGCCTCTCCCACCTCTCTGGACAACCTGGGCCAGTGTCTCGCCACCCTAAGCACAAAAAAAATCTTCCTTCTTTCTAGTCCTTATTTCTTTAGGTTAAAACCATCATCTCTTGCCCTGTCACAACAAGCCCTTCTAGAAAGTTTGTTCCAGATTTCTTTCAGAGACCATTTAAGTACCGAAAGGCTGCTATAAGCTCTCTCTGGAACCCTCTCTTTTCCAGGTTGCACAACCCCAACTCTCTCAGCTTTCTTTGCACAAGAGTTGCTCCAGACTGGGCGTATTTGGCACTGAAGACTTTCACATCCGCAGTTCAGTTCAAGTTTATCTCAGCGTTTTTGAGGAAACCACCAGGTTATTAAAAGGTTTGAGTCTTGAAAGGGCATTGCTGTTTGAAATGCACACGAGGAAACCCTGCTGAGTAAGCAGCACTCATTCTCCAGAGCAGGCTCAAACCCTGACTTACATCAGATCTCCAAGTCAGGAAATCAAGAGATGAGCAGGAAAAGTGGATAAAACAAGAACAGTCAGAACCATGAGACATTTCATTTACCTGCCTATATACTTTATTAACCTGGTATGTTAAGTTAGCTGCAGAATCCCTACCAAAGGCACCTGAGTTAAGAGGTGAAGTATCATAGTATCATCAGGGTTGGAAGAGACCTCACAGATCATCAAGTCCAACCCTTCACCACAGAGCTCAAGGCTAGACCATGGCACCAAGTGCCACGTCCAATCTTGCCTTGAACAGCTCCAGGGACAGTGAGGCTGTCCCTGTTTACTGCAGTGGGGTTGGGCTAGATGACCTCTAGAGGTCCCTTCCAACCCAGTCCAATCTATGATTCTGTGACCGTTCACACATTCACATATGGTCTGCAGATTTCAATATCCTTGGGGAACTGCTCAGCTGCAGTCCTGTGTCCAGGCTGGGGCTCTGGGCAAACTTCTGGAAATGCTGGCGGTGTGCAGAACATGAGGTATGACAAGCAGGAACTCCTCACTGAACAGTTCGGGCTGCAAGGGACTTAACAATCATCTAGTTCCAGCCCTGGGCAAGGACAGCTCCTATCAGACCGGAGTGACCAAGGCCCCATCCAGCCTGGCTCTGAGCACTGTGCTAGTTTGAAGCTAGCTAGAATGTTCTGGTGAGAAGAACAGGCTGTGAAAAGGAAAACAGAATGATGTCTACTTCACTCATAGGCTTGCTGAGAGATACAAGAAGAAGAATCCAAGCATAGGATTCGATTGGAAACTGTAAGATCCACAACTTCTCTGGGCAAGCTGTTCCAGTGCCTCACCACTCACATGGGGAAGATTTTCTACCTGATGTCTAATCTAAATCCAGCTTCTTCCAGTTTGAAGCCTGTCATGGACTGAGTTGAACCTGCTGCTGTTATTCATACCATGCTGCAGTCCTGCCAGCTTCAAAACACAGAAAGTGCTTCCCCTCACTTTTGTGTTGGGGGAGCAGGCAGGTAGGTTAGCCTTTGTGCTAAACCATTTCAAACCCATTACCCTTGTCCATGCCTCATCTCCAGCTCTCCTGTAGCCCTGTTAAGATACTTTAAGGCTGCTCTAAGCCTGCTCTTCTCCAGGCTGAATAACCCCACCACAAAGATGACGTTAATTTAGTAACTAAATAAACCAGGTGCCCCTCTCAAACATACCACAAACCATCAGGATTTCCTCACTGCTTTGCTCTCAGAAGTCTTTAAGTTGGTATTTCTCACTAGGAAGAAACTAACCTTGCTGAAAGCATCATTTGTGAAAATCCATTTTGAATTTAAATAACAGCATATTGGCAATAAATCTCAATTCAATCAGATCAAAGGCATTCCTCAAGCAAATGAGCCCACCATATTGATCAGAGTACAATCAAATTATCCCTCAAAACCTGCTTTGCAGGAACAGATACAAGGCAAATACAGTGAGAATAAGCTAAATACGTATGCTATAAATAACAAGCACAAAACCTTCCAGAGCTTAGGTTCTGCAAGCAAATTAGGCAGAAAGAAATAACAGAGATAGGTAGATAATTATTATAATTGAATTTACAATTTCCATTAGAAAGTCAGATAAATTTAGTACATGTTCATTTATATAATAAGGCTACCAGTGAATATATTAAGTAGGATGTGTAATGCCTGTCAGGGCAACATTATGGAGGGATTAGCACGACAAAACGTGCCAGTATGGAGCTGGTGCAACACCAGGCCTAGGCACCACTCCCAGGGCTGGGCCATGCTCCCAGTTATTAAAGCACAGGAAGCAATTCAAGCACACTTTCCCTTTTCCCCTTGTATCATACTTAGAATAGAATAGAATCAAGCAGGTTGGAAGAGACCTCCAAGATCATCCAGTCCAACCTAGCACCCAGCCCTAGCCAGTCAACCAGACCATGGCACTGCTTGAGCGTGTCCAGAGAAGGGCGACGAGGCTGGTGAGAGGCCTCGAGCACAGCCCTACGAGGAGAGGCTGAGGGAGCTGGGATTGTTTAGCCTGGAGAAGAGGAGGCTCAGGGGAGGCCTTATTGCTGTCTACAACTACCTGAGGGGTGGTTGTAGCCAGGGGGAGGTTGCTCTCTTCTCTCAGGTGGCCAGCGCCAGAACGAGAGGACACAGCCTCAGGCTGCGCCGGGGGAAGTTTAGGCTCGAGGTGAGGAGAAAGTTCTTCACTGAGAGAGTCATTGG
>WAAF01009270.1:561724-630078 GCA_013400475.1 Tricholaema leucomelas | reverse complement strand
CCCCTGAGCCTCCTCTTCTCCAGAATAAACACCCCCAGCTCCCTCAGCCTCTCCTCACAGGGTTTGTGTTCCAGGCCCCTCACCAGCCTTGTTGCCCTTCTCTGGACACCTTCCAGCACCTCAACATCTCTCTTGAATTGAGGAGCCCAGAACTGGACACAGTACTCAAGGTGTGGCCTCACCAGTGTTGAGTACAGGGGCAGAATAACCTCCCTCCTCCTGCTGGCCACACTGTTCCTGATACAGGCCAGGATGCCATTGGCTCTCTTGGCTACCTGGGCACGCTGCTGGCTCATCATCAGCTACTATCCACCAGTACCCCTAGGTCCCTTTCTTCCTAGCTGCTCTCCAGCCACTCTGTCCCCAAGTTTACTTGGAAAATTCATTCTGATCTTCCCTCTGTACTCAGCACTTCTGAAGCCACACCTTAAGAACTGTGTTCAGTTTTGGACACCTCATTCCAAGAAGGACATTGGGGAGATTCAGAATGGATGTTAGGAAGAAGTTCTCAGCATGAAAGTGCTGAGACTCTGGAATAGGTTGCCCAGGGAGGTGGTGGAAGCCTCATCCCTGGTGGTGTTTAAGGCCAGGCTGGATGAGGCTTGGGACATCCTGATCTAGCGTCCCTGTCCATGTCCAGGGAGAGGTTGGAACTGGATGATCTTTGTGGTCTTTACCAACCACGAGGAATCTGTGAATCTATCATTGTATGAGGTGATGGAGCACATCCAGAGAAGGCAACAAAGATGGTGAAGAGAGTGGAGAACAGGTCTTATGAGGAGCAGCTGAGGGACCTGAGGTTGTTCAGCCTGGAAAAAAGGAGGCTGAGCCTCTCTTCAGCTGCCTGAAAGGAGGTTGGAGACAGGTCAGGGGCTGGCCTATTCCACCTAGTAACCAGTGAAAGGTAAGAGGAAATGGCCTCACATTGCACCAGGAGAGGTTTAAGTTGGATATTAGAAGAACCTTCTTCACCGAAAGGGTTCTCAAAACACTGGAACAGGCTTCCCAGGGAGGTGGTTGAATCTCCATCCTTGGAGGTATTTAAAAGCTGCAGAGATATGGTGCTGAGGGACATGGTTTAGCACCAGCCTTGGCAGAGTTAGAGAATGGTTGGGCTTGATCTTAAAAGTTCTTTCCAGCCAAAACAATTCCAAGATTCTGTGATTATTAGCTTAGCTTACCAAGTTCAGTTTTGCTCTGCATTCTCTTAGAAACTTTGAAATACAACCCAGACTTTCCCTGGATTTTCCGTTTAATTAACAGCTTCTTTGCAGAGTTGATCTTTCCATTTCAGTGGGTAATTGTGAACCCACCAAACCCTGACACGTGCTTCTCCTCTCTGACAAAACTAGGGAGGCTGCTGCTTCACATTCAGACCTATTTTGGGCAAGAATCCTTGACTCACGGCTACCTCAGGGGAAGCAGAAACCTTATGTAAAAGGCACATCTGCAAACACAGAAGCAATCTGTTCCTTCTGCCTTGAACATGAAATTGCTCCCATTTGTTGTTGTTTTTTGGTGGCATTCTAATAAAGAATCAGGTTTAAAAACATTCTCCATCCTCTTTCAGACAGAAACCATGCTGCACTATACACATGCAGGATGCAGTAAAAATCAATTAAAGAAGATGAAAAAAATGCCTTTTTTTCCTACTCTGCAAAGGCATAAAATGAGATACTGCAATGTTGTGGTCTTTTTTCTCCCCCACCAATTAAAAAAAAAAACTCTTAAAACCCAACAAAATTGAATAAAAAAAATAAAGATAGTCCTTCTTGTGACACTGGAGGAGATTTCTTCCTGTATAACTATTTTGCTTTGTAATTAAATAGCCACAACAACGGACATTCAATAAAAAAAAAACACTTTACCTTGAAGGATAAACAGAACCTAACTGGGTCAGATGTAGTAGAAATGAGATGTAAATAGAATCGTTGAATGGTTTGGGTTGGAAGGGAACTTTAAAGGTCATCTAGTCAGATCCCCCTGCAGTCAGCAGGAACATCTGCAACTAGAGGAGGCTGATCAGAGTCCCAAAAAAACCTGACCTGGAATGGTTCTAGGGATGAGGCATCTTATCACCTTTCTGGGCAACCTGGGCTAGTGTCTCACCACCTTCAGCATCAAGAATTTCTTCCATCTAGTCTAAATTTCCCTCTTCTGGTTCAAAACCATCACCCCTTGCCCCAATTGCCTTACTGTCTGAAATGACTATCAGCTACATAGGACTGTGTAAATGCTCCCAAATCATAAAATCAGAGAATTGTTTTGGTTGGAAAAGGCCACTAAGATCACTGAGCCCAAATCTAGAGCTCTGAATTGCTCCTTCTCACTTACACTTTGTTTTTAGCAAGGAGATGAGTTGCCTGACAAATAGCAACTTGCTTGCTTCATATCTGCAATGAAAAAGAACAGATAACGCAAGGTCTTGATGGAGTAACACTCCCATTCTGAAAGAGCAAGGATGTGCCAGTGGAGAGAATGAACTCAACTCCACTCATGTGAGCCAATTATAGACAGTTTAAGCTAATTGGCTGTTTAACTCAGGGAACAAAGGTATGTGGAAAATACTGCAGGTAACTGATGTAAAATGACTGATTTAACTCTGTTCTCATACCTAATCCCTTGGAGTTTCTTTTGACAGAGCCATTATAGCTGCCCTTGCTGGAGTGTACTTTAGGGTGGATATTAGAAGAAACTTCTTCCCTGAAAGGGTTCTTGAACAGTGGAACAGGCTGCCCAGGGAGGTGCTTGAATCCCCACTCCTGGAGATGTTTAAAAGAGGCAGGGATGTGGTGCTGAGCGACACAGTTTAGCACCAGCCTTGGCAGAGTGAGGTAACGGTTGGACTCGATGATCTTAAAGGTGCTTTCTAACCAAAATGATTCTGTGAATATGTAACTGAAAGAGTCCTCCTGAAGAGAGGTAATTTGTCTGCTCTTACCCACCACGAGCTCAACTTAGAACCACAGAATAGCCTGGTTGGAAAAGACCTTAAGATCAAGTCCAAGCATAACCTAACATCTCCCTACATAAAACTGTCAGACTATGTCCTAAGCATCTTTTAAACTGCACCAGGGGAGCAGGACTCTTCTACTTCCCTGTCTCAGTGCGCGATGACCCTTTTGGTGAAGACATATTTCTTAAAATCCAACCTAAACCTCCTGTGGTGCAACTTAAGTCCATTTCCTCTTGTCCTGTCACTTGTTACCCAGGAGAAGAGGCTGAACCCCACCTTGCTATGACATATTTCAGGGGGTTGTAGAGAGATCACAGAATCACAGACTGGTTTGGGTTGGAAGTGACCTTCGAAGGCATCAAGTTCAACCCTTGTGCAGTTATCAGGGCTACTTTCAAATAGAGCAGGTTGCTCAGAGCCCCAAACAACCTGACCTGCAATGGTTCCAGGGATGAGGCAGCTCCTATCTGTCTGGGCAACCTGGGCCAGTGTCTCACCATCCTCAGTGTCAAACTATTTCTTCCTTACATCTAGACTAAATTTCCCCTTTTTTTGTTGCAAACTGTCACCCCTTGTCCTGTCACAACTGGCCCTGCTACAAAGACTGTTCTCCTCTTTCTTCCAGGTCTCCTTTAAATACTGAAAGGCCACAAGGTCTTCCTGCAGCCTTTTCCCCAGGCTGAACCATCCTAACTATCTCAGCCTGTCCTCATGGCAGAGGTATCTCATTCCCCTCCTTGGGTATCAGGAAAGGTCCTTCAAAACAGGCAACATGAATTGCTTCAAAATAGTACCTCAGATATTCCCCCCCCTTTTCTTTTTGGTCAGACCTGGGGAAGCAGTGGGATGCTCCTTCGTGGGTGATGGCAGCAGACAATGCACCTCTCCTGCATTGAGAACTTTGCTCCCTATGCGTGCCCTCTGCGTTAAGACAGGTCTAATGCGATTTGCCCTCCGCTGAAGCCCATTTCTGCATGTGGAAGCCATGAGCAGTTGGGATCATAGAATGGTTTAGGTTGGAAGGGACCTCAAGGATCATCCAGCTCCAGCCCCCTGCCATAGGCAGGGACACCTCCCACTAGAGCAGGTTGCTCAAGGCCTCATCCAGCCTGGCCTTAAATGTCTCCAGGGAGGAAGCATCCACAACCTCCCTGGGCAACCTGTGCCAGTGTCTTACCACCCTCACTGTAAAGAACTTCCCCCTAACATCCAGTCTAAATCTCTCCTTTTCCAGTTTAAACCCATTCCCTCTCATCCTGACATTACCAGACCTTGTCAATAGTCTCTCCCCAGTTTTCCTGTAGGCTCCCTTCAGATACTGGAAAGCCACTCTAAGGTGTCCTCGAAGCCTTCTCTTCTCCAGGCTGAAGAGCCCCAACTCTCTCAGCCTGTCCTCACAGCAGAGCTGCTGCAGCCCTCTGGATGGCGGTGGCTATGTCCATTTCCTAAAGCACTGCTGCTCTGTGCCGGTCCGTGCGCACACACACCGCAAGACTCACGAGCAATACTCTCAGAATTAGGTTTAAACTCCAGACTGAAACTCTATTTTTATTGAAGGCCACGGCCCAGTGAGACCAATAAACAAATGTGTTACCGGCTGGCCAGAGCAAAGCCTGCAGATGCTCAGGCTGAGGGCAGCGAGATGGTCCTTTCCAAAACAAAATCAAGGGTGCTGCTCAGGGACACATCATGGGCTCTATATCTCCAGGCAGAGAGTGGAGGAACACATTTTTCACTCAAACTCCTGCAATAAGCAGTGGTGGTTCATTGATTTTGAGACTTATTAAAAAGTGACTCTGAGCTTTTTTAGGAACTCTTTGCTTGGCAAGAGCTTAACCCACCAAACTCCGGCCCAAACAAGGTGGGAGGTGGAGGGAACTTTGCACTAGAGGAAGTGCTGTGGTAGATGTGCAATGCTCCCCATCTTCAGCAGGTAAAAATAATGATCAGATAGTAAATAACCCCCAATTTTCTTTCTTTCTTTTTCCCTTTTGGGGACATTTTATAGTCCTATACATCATGGAAAGCCTTTTGTCACAAGCTTATGTTCATGAAAGGCCTGTTTTTTAAGAACTTATAGCTTCATAGAACTGTCTAGGTTGGAAGAGACCTCTGAGATCATCGTGTCTGCATTCCTCAGCACCACATCCACACATCTTTCAAATACCTCCAGGGATGTTCACTGTGCCACCTGCCTGGGCAGCCTTTTCCAATGTTTGGAGCATCAAACAGAAGAAAGGACATTTATTTCCATTTGTGAGCAAATGCAACCCTCAAATGCAAGCTTCTAATTTAATATAATGGATTAATCATTTCCAACTTCACCTTTTCCAACACATCCACAGGGTAACGTTCCTAACAACTCAATTCTCACTGCTGTGGTAAGCTGGCAGTGAGGATTGGGCCACCAAACCAGTGCTGACTCCCAAGCTGGTGGGACTCACAGCACCTAAATACTACCTTACTTAGTGGCTTTGTCACCAGCCTCTGCTGACATCAGGGAGCTGCAAGAGGCACTTAAGAAGGAGAGATTTCTCCTGAAAAATAACATCAGAGAAGAAACAACTATAAACTCTTAACTAGTGTTCCCTGCAAAACCAGTATGATGGCTGGAACCCCTCTGCTGTGAGGACAGGCTGAGAGAGCTGGGGTTGTTCTGCTTGGAGAAGAAGACCTTAGAGCAGCCTTCCAGTACCTGAAGGAAGCTACATGAAAGATGGGGACAGACTATTTAGCAGGGCGACGAGGCTGGTGAGAGGCCTCGAGCACAAGCCCTACGAGGAGAGGCTGAGGGAGCTGGGGTTGTTTAGCCTGGAGAAGAGGAGGCTCAGGGGAGACCTTATTGCTGTCTACAACTACCTGAAGGGTGGTTGTGGCCAGGAGGAGGTTGCTCTCTTCTCTCAGGCAGCCAGCATCAGAACAAGAGGACACAGCCTCAGGCTGCGCCGGGGGAAGTTTAGGCTTGAGGTGAGGAGAAAGTTCTTCACTGAGAGAGTCATTGGACACTGGAATGGGCTGCCCAGGGAGGTGGTGGAGTCGCCATCCCTGGAGCTGTTCAAGGCAAGGTTGGACGTGGCACTTGGTGCCATGGTCTAGCCTTGAGCTCTGTGATGAAGGGTTGGACTTGATGATCTGTGAGGTCTCTTCCAACCTTGGTGATACTGTGAGACTGTGACAGGACAAAGGGTGATGGTTTGAAAGTGAAAGAGGGAGATTCAGACGACAGAAAAGGCAGAATTTTTTTACACGTAAGACAGTTAAACACTAGCCCAGGTTGTCCAGAGAGGTGGTAGATGCCCCATCTCTGGAACCATTGCAGGTCAGGTTGTCTGGGGCTTGGGGAAACCTGCTCTAACTGAAGATGCCCCTGTTCACTGTAGTTGGGTTGGATGAGATGACTTTTCAAGGTCCCTTCCAATCCAAAGCATGCTGTGATTCTATGAATTCTGTAGCTTCAGTTTGGTCTCCAGCCTCAACTCTTTTTCTCTCTCTACATGAGGACTGTATGGTTCCTTTAAGGGCATTTTTTTTCCTCTCCGCAGCTACTGTAAGAGACAATGATCAGCACTGCACTGTATGCATCACAACACAGGAATAATCCCCCTGGACTTTCCCTTCGTGTGTGAACGCTGCCATTATACCCCAATAACCACTCTGAACGCTCCTCATGGAACAGGATCCCAGAACCACAACACAAGCGGTCACCACCAGCCATATCAGACCGGCCTGGTCCTCACTGCTACACACCACTCAGCCTTGGCTGTCCCTCTTTGCCCAGTTCTCCATCATGCCAGACTGATCGAGATGTTCTCCTCCAAACCATTACCTGATGCTTAGTAAGTGTTAGAGCTGCTATTAGAAATGTAAGTACTCCTTTGTCTATTTCCTTTGAGCTTCCCTCCTCGCTGTGAATACCAAGCAGGCAGCTGATTTGTATGCAAGGGTATGGATGAGCCCATAGAGAACGAGAAATGCCTAAAGGAATCCCTTGATGTAATAATAATCCTTGCAGGAGTCGTAGACTTCTTTTTTTATGTGCCCATCTATTATTAAGGACGTTTTTAGCTGAACAAATCACACTGTGCAAGAAAATATATCTAAGGGTCTCACAGTTAGCAATGAATAAGAGGACAACCAGAAAATTATAATTAGGTGATCACCTGGATAAAAGACCTAAGTTAGACCTAGCTAACAGTGGACTCCAAATGATTTAAGATCACCATCTCAGACGTTAAATGACACTATTGCCTGCAGTTTGATTTGAAGCAGTTGGTGCATTTATCATTGCATGCTTTTCAGTTCACTGCAGCACTGGTTTTTGGTTTTCATAACTGGCTGCAAGGTAACCAGAGTGAACAGTGTAATGATTTCTCACACAGGCAGACACTGCCAGTTTAAAAGCTACCAAGATAATCTTATCTATAATATTCTTCACCCGTTTTTCTTCACTGATATGAAGCTTATGTAATTTAAAAGATGGCCAGTTTACTAGGAAGAGAATTAGAAAGTTATGAAGTATGTATGTAGCTGTTTGACTGTGGAAAACAGAAGGCATTAAAAACTGCAAAGCAAGATTTAATCACAGCAGTAATAAGACTCTACCCATCTGATCTTTCATGCCCAGCAACACTCATTTTCTTTACGTTCTGTAACAGCTTCTTTCCTGCAAGCCTAATGAAACAAATGTGCAGAGTGATTGTTACAAGGCTAGAAGCCTCTTCTGAAATTAATTCTAAGGCTACTACACACTACTACTGTGTGCAGTTCTGGAGCCCCCAACACAAGAAGGACATGGAACTGCTGGAGTGGGTCCAGAGGAGAGCCACGAAGATGATCAGAGGGCTGCAGCAGCTCTGCTATGAGGACAGGCTGAGAGAGTTGGGGCTCTGCAGCCTGGAGAAGAGAAGGCTTGCAGGACACCTTAGAGTGGCTTTCCAGTATCTGAAGGGAGCCTACAGGAAGGCTGGGGAGGGACTATTGACAAGGTCTGGTAATGTCAGGACGAGGGGGAATGGGTTTAAGCTGGAAGAGGGGAGATTTAGACTGGATGTTAGGGGGAAGTTCTTTACAGTGAGGGTGGTAAGACACTGGCACAGGTTGCCCAGGGAGGTTGTGGCTGCTTCCTCCCTGGAGGCATTTAAGGCCAGGCTGGATGAGGCCTTGAGCAACCTGCTCTAGTGGGAGGTGTCCCTGCCTATGGCAGGGGGTTGGAGCTGGATGATCCTTGAGGTCCCTTCCAACCTAAACCATTCTATGATTCTATGATTCTATACACGTGGCTTTGTGACAAATCTGCTTTAGATCTGTTTTCACAGATGCATGGAGGGATTTGGGTTGGAAGGGACCTTAAAGATCATCTAGTTCCAACTCCCGTGACATGGGCAGGGCCACCTTCCACTAGAGCAGGTTGCTCAAGGCCCCCATCCAGCCTGGCCCTGAACACCTCCAGGGAGGGGGCATTCACGACCTCCCTGGGCAAACTGTCCCAGTGTCTCACCAACCTCACTGTAAAGAATTTCTTCCTAATATCCAGTCTAAATCTGCTCTATTAAAGCTTCAATCTATTCCCTTTCATACTGTCACTACAAGCTCTTGTAAAAAGTCCCTTCCCAGCTTTCTTGTAGCCCCTTTCAGGTACTGGAAGGCCGCTATAATGTCCCCCTGGAGCCTCTTCTTCACCAAGCTGAACAGACTTTGAAACTCACTTTGCAAAAGCTAATAAAAATACAGATGCTGAAGAAAATTTTGAACAGTTAGCTGAGGTGACTCAGCCTATATCTGATTGCATTTCTGAGCTGTGCTTAAATCCTGAGGCCCTTCAGCGCCTAATGTGAGTCCATTTTTACAATTAGAAAATGCATTAAAAGAAAAATGTGAAAGGACTCTAAGAGGTGAAGACTGTAAAGAGAAAAGAAAAACTGTGAAGACCAGAATAAAGCTTTGCAAGAAGCCACAAGAGCATATTGCTCCTATTTTTATGAGCATCCATTTAATGGTGTGGAAACCCTCCTCATGACAGGTACCAGAGCTCCACAAGGTCACATCTCCAATAGCAGTGAAATCGAGACTGGAACCTGAGTTGTCTTCAGATCTGAGCTCCAATCATCACAGCAGGATGGTACTTGCTAGTAGCACAGTAAATATCCAGCATGTGTAACCCCCTCAAACAGCCTCACAAGGATGGGAAAAGCAACCCGATTTTACGTCCCACCGTGTTTTTAATCACCTCATTGTTTAATGCTTTTTTGAGTTGTCTTCAGATCTGAGCTCCAACCATCACAGCAGGATGATACTTGCTAGTAGCACAGTAAATATCCAGCATGTGTAACCCCCTCAAACAGCCTCACAAGGATGGGAAAAGCAACCTGACTACCAGGATTTTACATCCCACCGTATTTTTAATCATCTCATTGTTTGATGCTTTTTAGCTAGAAACCGAACTCACATTAGCACTCTTGAGCTACTACCATGACCTAGAACTTAGAGTATATCATACAAAATGAATTTACTATTCTGGAGCTCGTACAGGAAAGCTTTCAAGAAATCTGAAAGCTAATTTGCATTTCTCAGGTTTCTTCATGAAGATGGATTCCTTAGACAAGAGTCCTGGCAGCCCTCCTCTACATTCTGTAATTTTCCACTTGGAGGTCTGTATTCAGGTCAAGCAAGAGCTGGCCTCTGAGACAGAAGGCAATGACATGGGTAAGAGCTTAGTATGCTTTGATGGAAATTAAGAGGAGGGTTCATAAAAAGAAGCTTAATGAAAATATTTACTAAAACAATTCAGCTGTGGGGTAGAATCATGGAAGAGAGGATGGGAATAGAGAACTTTTCAATATATGCATACAACTCCTGAAGCTACTTCTAGATCTGGGGCTTTTCTCCCCCAGTTTGGGCTGGAAATACCAAATTCCTGCAACAACACAGTTACAGTTTCAGGCAGGGAAAAAGCCAGATTTGTGTAGTGTTGTGCACTGTGATGGTTTGGGTTAAACAAAACTATCCCCAGAGTTAAAACTCCGTTCCTGCCTGTCTCTTTCTCCGCTTGGGATCAGGATGCTTTCTCTAACTATGAAAAGCAAACTACTCAACAGAATTTCATTTGAAGGGGGAACTTCAGAGAAATCCTGGAAGATACCTCTGCAAACAAAAAAGAATCACTACTGCTGATGGATTTTTCCACAGAATACCAGCTTGGACAAAGCTATACATTTCAAAGTCAAAGGAAAGAAAACCTCTAGCACAGGGTTTGTGTGGTCAGGTTTTGGTAGTGGGTGGGATGGAACTAATTCCAGCCAGGTGGCTAGGGCTGAGCCCATCAGCAATGGTGGTAGCACCTCGAGGGTAACAGATTTAAGATCTGGGAAAAAAAGCAAGGTCAATAAAGAAGGAGGGGGAAGAGGTGTTTCAGGCAGCTGCAGTCAGTACGGAAAACCATGGTGAGGCCAGCAAATGCCCCTGTGGCCCAAACCCATGGAGGTTAACAGTGGAGTAGATCTATACCTGCAAGCCAATGGAGGAGGTCATTCCAGAGCAAGTGGATGCCCAAAGAAGCCTGGGCATCCACCCCATGGGAAGCCCACACTGGAGTAGGCTCTTGGCAAGCCTGTGGCCCTTTGGAGAGAGGAGCTCAGACTGGAGGAAGTTTTCTGGCATGATTTATGACCTCATGTGGGATCCACATTGAAGCAGGGGCTTTTCTAAAGGACTATATCTTGTGGAAGGGACCCTCACTGAAGCACTTCATGAAGAACTTCAGTCAGTGGGAAGGACTCATATTGGAGAAGTTCGTGGAGAACTCCATCCCAAGGAAGAGACCTCATGCTAGAACAGGGGAAGAGTGTGAGGAGTCCTCCTCAGGAGGAAGACATGCATGCGAAGAACTGACCACAGCCTCCATTCCCCAGCTCCCTGTGCAGGTGGAGGAGGTAGAGAAGTCAGGAATTAAGTTAAACCCTGAAAGATGGGAGGGGTAGAGGGAATATCTTCTAGTATTTAGGTTTATTTCTCATTATCCTACTTGGATTTGGCTGGTAATAAATGAGACTAATTTCCCCAAGTCAAGTCTGTTTTGCCCGTGACGGTAACTGGTGAGTGACCTTCCCTGTCCTTACCTTGACCCACAAGCCTATTACTGTATTTTCTCTCCCCTGTTGAGTTGAGGAGGAGAGGAATAGAGAGGCTTAGATAGGCACCCAAGATCCAGCTTGGGTCAACCCATGAAACATCTTCAAATCTGCTTTTTTCTTCAAAAAGAAAATAAATGGCCCTCCTCAAAAGTGCTTTAAAGAAAAGGACCAAATTATTTTTAAAAGCCTCCAAGATATAGGAAACAAAGTTGAAAAAGTGTATTTTCTGCAGAAAGCTGAAAGCCCTGCTGCTGATGAAGAGTGTTTCTGAGCTCCTTCCCTCAAAGGGAGCATGTGTGTTTGCCTCTAGGAAACAAGTGGCGATTGAAAGCAGGCAGAACAGAGCTCCAGAAAGGAAAGATGTCAGTACTTGTTTTATTTCCTTTCCTGAGAGAGGATTGAAAGGCTGTTAAATCTAATTTGCTGCTGAGACTACATCCTGTCGGTTAAAGCTCCCTTACCAACACTGCTAACAACATTTTTCTTAAGTCTTCTCCACCAGAGTGAATCCAACCTCCCTTCAGGTCAGTCCCCATGAGCGATGCTGTTCCCTCACACTCCAGACACTTGTTTGCACTTGGATCTGCTAAAATGTCCACAAGCAAGATTACATCTTGCCATGGATTGCTCAAAGTACAAAAGCCAAGGAAACTGTGGGAAATTATCATCTTTTCTGGGACTCACCCTTTGATGGGCAGGGGGAGAGGTCGTTGGGCTGATCAAGTCTTGACTTTCCATAAGGTTCCCATAATCAGCCATGCTTCCTTTGAGAGGCAGAGGAGGAGGAACATCAGGGATCTCAGAGCTGGACATACCATTCAGTTCCAGATCTGTAAAAAAACAACACTCAGTTAACTCTTTCAATGAGTGAAGGGAACCCAAAGATCCAGACTGCACCAGTTCGTATGGTGTTGATCCAGTGAACATGCCACACACGCGGTATCTGCTCTTCACTGCCTCTGTGATTACTTGCAGCTCATTGTGCTAGTTTGAAGCTAGCTAGAACATTTTGGTGAGAAGGACTAGATCACAGGCTGTAAAATGAAAACAATGGTGATGTCTACTTCGCTCACAGTCTTGCTGAGATGTGTAAAAAAGGAAAGGAAAACATAGATAAAGTCACTTCAATCTTCGCTCTGGGCTGTGCTCTCGGCTCTTCGCCTGCTGGGGAGCTGGGGCTGCTGGCTGAACTCCATCTCACTCTCTAACCTCACCCTCCATTTGCTTTGGCTGATTCACCTTTGCTTCTTAATGCCCCTGGCTGAACCTCCATTCTTCCTTGGGACTGGGGTAAGGTTGAGAGGGGTAGGGAGAAGGTGAGGGGGTGGTTGAGAGCACTCCTGGGGACTCAGGTTTCTGGGAGGGGAGTTGTGTTTCTGTATTACCTTTTACCTTGTATATTTCTGTCTATATCTGTATATACTGCAAATATCTGCTTGTATATTGTGCCAGCTGTAAATATAAGCTTCATTCATATTTCTAGAGCCAGCTGAGTCTAGTCTGGGTGACTTCTAAAGTGTCAGGGGCGGGGGACACCCAAACCACCACACTCATCTAATGATAGGAAGCTGCACATCAACATGAGAAAAAACTTTACTGTAAGGGTGACAGAACACTGGAACAGGCTACCCAGAGAAGGTGTGGAGTCTCCTTCTCTGGAGGCTTTCAAGACTCACAGAATCACAGAATATACTTTGTTGGAAGAGATCTTCACCATTATCCAGTCCAGCCTATAACTCAGCACTGCAAGGTCATCACTAAACCAGGTCCTTAAGTACCAGGTCCATCTGGATGTGTTCCTTTGTGACCTGCCCTAGGCGATCCTGCTTTGGCAGGGTGCTTGGACTCGATGATCTTCGGAGATCACTTCTAACCCTTAACGTTTTGTGATTCTGTGATGAAAGGAAAGCAGAAAAAACAAACCAACTCCCACACTGATGGGGTGTGGAGTCACGCTGAGCTAATTTGTAGTATCATATCATATCACAGTATCACAGTATCATCAGGGTTGGAAGAGACCTCACAGATCATCAAGTCCAACCCTTCACCACAGAGCTCAAGGCTAGACCATGGCACCAAGTGCCACATCCAATCTTGCCTTGAACAGCTCCAGGGACGGCGACTCCACCACCTCCCTGGGCAGCCCATTCCAGTAGCCAATGACTCTCTCAGTGAAGAACTTTCTCCTCACCTCGAGCCTAAACTTCCCCTGGCACAGCCTGAGGCTGTGTCCTCTCGTTCTGGCGCTGGCCACCTGAGAGAAGAGAGCAACCTCCCCCTGGCCACAGGACACACTCAAAACACTTGAACCACCCCCTCTTTTTAATAGAAAATTATTTTTCACTTTGGATTTCACACCAAAATGTTCCTAGCTTAGCAAGTGTAATTTTCTCATCTCTAAGCAATGCATTCTTACCTTGCACATTAACACACCACAAAAGTTTTGACACATGCCCTAAAAAAATATCACTCAGCTAAGCTTTATTTACTTTCTCATAGTAAAAGAAAAGCTTCTGGTTAATAAAATGCACAAATGAAAGCCTGTAATTAATAACATCTCTCTCAAAACCTTTCAAACTCCGGGTAACTATAATAAATGAGCAGCCATTAGCTGTTGGGTAAATAAAATCATGCAAGAGGAAGTACAAAGCATTTATTATTATGGTTTGCTGGGTAGAAAGGCCTCCTTTTTTTGGCAGATAAATCCTTTGCAGCAGGCTATTGCCTGAGGGACAATAAAGTTTCCTGAGTCCTGGGTGATACATAGGTTTGTGTGTAAAAATCCACCTACAGTGTATTTTGGGGTAATTCAGTCGTTTTAACACAGGCAAAAGCCACTCTGAGCACTATGAGATAAGAAACTTCATTTATTTTTGATAAATCAGGGAAGTATTTTTGTTTAGGAAATGGGGGAAGGAAAAACAAAAGGGGGGGTATGTGTTTTTATTTTCCTTGCTGATTTGTGAACCAAGAAGAGAGCTTGTTTAAGCAGGTGTTATTACTGCAAGGTTCTTATCAATATCTTACAAAAAGTGTCCTGTTGTTCTTCTCCGAAATGGCCTCTCACTAACAATTTAACTGGAAGGTCCCTCTATTGATTTGTCACTCAAAACTGTAATTTTACATTTCATCCTTCCATTTGAACTTCCAAGCACACCAGGAAGAAGAATATTTCCCATCCTGGGACTGCAAACTTTCAGTGGCTTCCTCTACATCAGACTGAAAAGTGTTGCCTGTCCTCCAGGATCTGCATTTCTCATAGTTTTTTCCATCGCGCCTCTTTTTCATCCTTCCTTTTCTACACATATGTGGTTTGTCCATTCCCCAAGCATTCCTAATACTTTCCTTTAAATATCTCCATCAGAATTATTCTGCCCCTGTACTCAGCACTGGTCAGGCCACACCTTGAGTACTGTGTCCACTTCTGGGCTCCTCAATTCAAGAGAGATGTTGAGGTGCTGGAATATGTCCAGAGAAGGGCAACAAGGCTGGTGAAGGGCCTGGAACACAAACCCTATGAGGAGAGGCTGAGGGAGCTGGGGTTGTTTAGCCTGGAGAAGAGGCGGCTCATGGGGGACATCATTGCTGTCTACAACTACCTGAAGGGAGGTTGTAGTCAGGTGGGGCTTGGTCTCTTCTCCCAGGTAACCAGCAACAGAACAAGGGGACACAGTCTCAAGTTGTGCCAGGGGAAGTCTAGGCTGGATGTTAGGAGGAAGTTCTTCACAGAGAGGGTGATTGGCATTGGAATGGGCTGCCCAGGGAGGTGGTGGAGTCACCGTCCCTGGAGGTGTTCAAGCAAAGCCTGGATGAGGCACTTAGTGCCATGGTCTAGCTGACTGGATAGGGCTGGGTGCTAGGTTGGACTGGATGATCTTGGAGGTCTCTTCCAACCTGGTTGATTCTATTCTATTCTACTCTATTCTAAACATGTAACTGGAAATCCATGGGTTTAGGTCTCACTGTACACATTCCTCGAGTGAAAACTGTGAATGGGCATAACAAGGTACAATTATTCAAAGTGAATGTGAATTTAAATTGCCCTGTACACTTCATATTTGTATCTTATATGACATTACAGTATCTGCTAAATTCATCTAAGCCACTGCACATATGTGCTACTAAGAAGATGGTAAGCAATAGGACAAGAGGAAATGGCCTCAAGTTATGCCAGGGGAGGCCTAGGCTGAGTATTAGGAAAAGATAATTCATGGAAAGGGCTGTTGTGTCCTGGAACAGGCTGCCCAGCAAAGTGGTGGACTCACTACTTAAAAGATGCGGTGCTGAGAAACATGATATAGTGGTGACTTGGTAGTGCTTTGTTCATGGTTGGACTTGATGGTCTGAAAAGTCTCTTCCAACCAAAATGATTCTATAACTCTAAGAGAAGTGGTGAGTTACATGAACCCTTTGTTTCTTTAAGATTGACACTTGCATGACCCATGGATAGGAAGGCGAGCAATGTTTTCTCTAGAGCTACAGAGGAACAAGGTGTGGAAGTAACTCCAGTATCTGCAATCTTCTGAACAACCTGGAGAGTCACCAACTGTTTGTACAACTGTGTCATAGAATCACAGAATCATTTTGCTTGGAAAAGGCCTTTGGGTAATAAGTTGAACTTGATGATCTCGAAGGTCTTTTCCAACCTGGTTAATTCTGTGATTCTGTGAGATCACTGAGTCCAACTGTTATCTGCCCACCAAGTCTGGTGTTAAACCATGTCCTGCTCTGCTTCTGTTTCTTTCCCTACATTCCCCAGCTGCTCTTACAGCTCTCATTTTCTGCAGCCTCCACTGTGTTCATACCACCTGCATGTGGCACCTTCACAACCTCATCCTCTTGCAAGACAGCAATAACTCCCTGTGAACGCAGACAGAGTGTTTCCATCCTTGTGAACATTTTGTAACTCATGCAATCATTGAGTGATTTAGGTTGGAGGGGACCTTAAAGATCATCTAGTTCTGCATTCCCTGCCATGGGCAGGGAAACCTCACACTACACCAGGTTGCTGAGCCTAGTGCTGAACGCTTCCAGAGAATGGGGTAGCCTATTTGTGTTCAGTCTGGCCAACTATTTGTTACAATAACAATAGTCTATGACAAAAAGAATTATTTGCCTTGGTTAGCTATTCTCTAGCTCAACTTCATGACATCCAGGACTCATCTACCCTACTGCAGAAACAGATTTCCAACATAAACTTCACTCATTTTCAGTTGTACTTCAAGAAGATCTATTTGCTACAGACCTATTAATTTCCTCCTGCTCGCTTCAGCTGAAGTGCACCTCCCTAAGTCAGTCACTATACAAATAGTTACTCATCATTTCTGGCTTACTGTCATTAGTCAAGGTGTTCTATCAAACTAGGATGGCCTGAATATTTATTCCTCACTGGATGTGTGCCACTGAGGATATCTCTTTGCTGCAAGAGATCAATTAGATATTTTTTCTTTAATCATAATCTAATGCCCAGATTTTACACTCCATTCTCCTAAACTGCCAGCTAACAAGCAAGCAGGATTGCTTAGCAACCCCTTAACTGCTTTTAGCCAACTTCTGCACTGAAGTCACTTCTTCATTCTTGGAATTCCTCACATTTTTCATCTCTACAGTTCCTCACGGGATTATGGACAAATCCCATGAGTCTGCAATAATCTGGACCTGTAGTTTGCAGCCTCCATAAATCACCAGCACACAAATGTTTTCAGAAATACCTAATAATAGCTTAAGATCATTTTTAATAAAAGAGATCAAATTTGTGTTAAGGAAATGTGCAGGGAATGAACTAATCTGATTCAAAGAGCTTTTTTTTTGGCAGGGTTATATATACTCCATTTCTCTGTTTTTCCTTTTTTTTTTAATCACACTTGTGATAAGAAGTTCTTGGCTATTAAAACTGTAAAGAAAGGAGAGGGTTCACAGTTCTCAAAATACCTGTTTGACTCTGCAAAGGCAACGTTGCATTGATTTGCACTTGCTTGTCCCTCTTCCACATGTTTGCAACCAACAACTGCAAATCTTTAAAACAAAGCCACAAGTCTTGAGAAGGCAATTCTGTTGCTACATTAGTTGTAGAATAAGCACATTCTTGATCACAGCACACACACCAGCACCCAGCACTGAAACCTTTCCAAAGCTTCCACTGTTTAAAGGAAAAGCTATCCAAAAAGCTTAATTAAAACAGTGGCCTTGTCAAATGAGATATTTTAAAGCTGATCACCTCTTCTCCTCTTGACTAACACAGGATCATAGAACAGAGTCACAGACTGGTTTGGCTGGGAGGAGGCTGTTAAAGGTCACGTAGTCCAATCCTCTTGCAGTCAGCAGGAACATCTTCAACTAGAGCAGGTTTCTCAAAGTCTCATCCAGCCTAATCTGGAATGGTTCCAGAGATGGGGCATCTACCACCTCTCTGGAGCACCTATGCCAGCATTTCACCACCCTCATTGCAAAACATTTTTTCCTTCTCTCTAGTCTAAATCTCCCTCTTCTAGTTTCAAACCATCACCCCTTGTCCTGTCACAACAGGCCCTGCTAAAAAGTCCATTCCCAGCCCCTTTAAGCCCTGAAAGACAACATTAAGGTCTCTGTGAAGCCTTCTCTTCTCCAGGCTGAAGAAACCCACTGAACTCTCGACTATTGTGCCAGCAATTTGGTACATGTATGAAAAAGCCCTTGTGTTTTCTTTGGTCACATGCTGGCAACTGACAACTTTGAATTTTGGGGTAGCAGTACTGTAAAAGAAATAGCTGTTGCATTACACTCAGCTTTGTAGCGAGGGTTTCCTGGAGACTAAGACAAACAGACATTTTACTCAAGGATAGATGTCAATGTCAAACAAAAAATACATCAGAAAGATTGACTAATTTTTTTCTCACTTCTGACTTGCACTCACTACATAGCAAACAAAAGTTCTTTCAAGGTACAATTACACTGAAAGATTGTTTTTTTCAGCCTTTATGCTCTACAATACCCTAAATCAAATACACAGCTAAGTACAACACTAATTTTTGACAGCTACTCTACACCTAAGTAATTGTTAATGATTATTTAAAAGGGAAACTTTTCCAATGCAGCAGTTTGACTTGATTTGTAAAATACTGAAAGAATTTTGGCTGACAAATGCAAGGAACATGATGTTAATGAGAGGTAGGGTCTGGTTACTGCATGGAATCCGATGGAAATAGGACTGACTAACTTAAAGAAGTCAAATCAGGGTGCAGGTAGAACACAAAAACCATAAAACAAATACCAGAGGGCCACAAAGATGATCCATGGGATGGAGCACCTCTGCTATGAGGACAGGCTGAGGGAGCTGGGGTTGTTCAGTCTGGTGAGGGAGAGACTTTGGGGAGTCCTTACTGCTGCCTTCCAATACCTGAAGGAAACCAGAAGGAAGTCTGGAGAAGGAGTTTTTGTAAGTGTGTCTAGTGAGAGGACAAGGGGGATTGGTTTTAAGCTGAAGGAGAGCAGGTTTAGGCTAGATCCTAGGAAGAAGTTCTTCAGTTGAGGGTGATGAGACTCTGGAATGGGTAGCCCAGGCAGGTTGTGGATGCCCCCTCCCTGGAGGTGTTTAAGGCCAGGCTGCATGAGACCTTAAGCAATCAGATCTAATTGAGTGGTGTTCCTCCCATGGCACAGAGGTTAAAGCATTTGATCTCTAAGGTCCCTTTCCAAGCTAAGCCATTCTATGACTCTATGATAGGTATCTTTAGTCTAGAATATGCCAGGCAAAGAAAATGTAGATAAAATTAAAGACTTACTGGACTGTATGCTGAAGGAAAGCTTTGTCCGTGGAGTTATCGGGGGTGGTGTCATTTGGGAGCTGGGCGGTGACGGAGAGACGGAGAAACGCCTTTCACTCGACATAACGTTTATGACTTGGCTTTTTGGCCTCTGTGGTCGTAGTGGGCTGATCTACATGGGGAGAAAAAAAATCAGTGAGACAGCAAAGGGATGCATTTTGTTACAGAGCGACAGCCCGTGGGGTTGCTCTGTTTTCCCCACTGCCCGGCAGCAGGCAATGGTAACACCCAGTACTTCCGATTTAATGCAGTCTGTGACAGCTCCAAACATTCTTTCCTTCTCCCCAGGAATAACAGTCAGACTCAAGGCACACACCTTCCCCTGACTTTTCTGAAGCAATGAGCTTGCTCCCCAAACACTTGCTTAATAATGGCTAAGGAAGTCTGTAGCCTTACACGAGACTATACAGCATTCAACATGTGCTCTTTCTTCTCACGTGGCTCTACTTGTGTTTTGCAATTTATTTCTTTAATCATTTGCATGGCCAAATGCTCTTCTGAGAAAGACATCATCTGTCCAGAAACTCTTGAAGGTGTCTGCTTGTGCTTGTATTTAATTCACAGAAGCATCCCTATTTCCAGAGAAAGGCAACAAGAGCTGGCAAAGGGTCCAGAGAACAAGCTTTATGAGAAACAGCTAAGGGAAATGGAGTTGTTTAGCCTGGAGAAGAGGAGACTGAAGGCAGACCTTGCTCTCTACAACTCTCTGAAAGGAAGTTATAGTGAGGTGGAGGTCAGTCTCTTCTCCCAAGTAACAAGTGACAGAATAACACAAAATGGCCTCAAGTTGTGCTGGTGGAAGCTTAGGTTGGGTATTATGAGAAGGGTCTTCATTGAGAATGGTCAGGCATTGGAACAGGCTGCCCAGGGCAGTGGTGGAGTCACCAGTCCTGGAAGTGTTCAAAAACATGTAGCCATGGTACTCTGGGACATGGATTGGTGGTGTTGGGTTAACGTTTGGACTCAGTGATCTTAAAGGTCTTTTCCAACCTTAATGATTCTATTGTTTTGCTTTGGCTACTTCAGAGTCCATTGAAACTTCCCATCAGAACCTCTGTGTGGTGGTTTGGGTGTTCCCTGCCCCCTCCCACTTTAGAAATCACCCAGACTAGACTCAGCTGGCTCTGGAAATTTGAATGAAGCTTATATTTACAGCTTAGCTCAATATGCAAGCAGATATTTGCAGTATAGACAGAAATAGACAAGTTAAAAGGTAATACAGAAACACAACAGCCCTCCCAGAAACCTGAGTCCCCAGGAGGGGCTCTCAACCACCCCTTCACCTTCCCCCTACCCCTCTCAACCTTACCCCAGTCCCAAGGAATAAACGGAGGCTCGGCCAGGGGGGTTAGAAAGCGAAGTGGATTAGTCTGAAAATGGAGGGTGGGGTTAGAGAGTAAGATGCAGCCCAGCCAGCTCCCCAGCAGCCCCCCAAGCGAGAGAAGTGCTGAGTGTGTTATCTATGTTTTGACTTATATTTTTATACATCTCAGTGAGCCTATGAGGGAAGTAGACATCACCACTGTTGTCATTTCACAGGCTATGATCTAATCCTTCTCACCAAAACATTCTAGCTAGCTTCAAACTAGCACACTCTGAAATGATTCATGTAATCTGATGGGCGACTGATGCTTTGTTAGGGTGATTCCTTTTTCAGCATTTAATTCTGAGCTCCAATCTTTGTTGCCCAGCCTCCAGCCCCTGTATTTCGAGCAATTGCAGGGAAGAAAGGATTTTTTTATTTCCAGGAGATCACAGAAAAGAGAGGAGCAGCCTGAAGTTAAGAGGGGAATTACATCCAAGGTGCTGCATTAGGCCAAAACAGAAAAAAATGCCAGCAGCAATCCAGGCTATTTTGAAGAACTTTGTCATTTTACAATGTTCCTTTAAAAAGTGTGTTGTGAAGGAGAAACCTACAGTGAGGTACAAGTGCTTCCTTTTGCTCTCAGAAAACAAACCATAAAAGGGTTTGCATAAAAGGCTGTGTCTCTGACACCCTTCTACAAGAAATGAATGACCATAAAGCGTGTCAATTTTTTTGGAAGGTTCATGATGACCTCAAGACCCTTTAGAATTTTCTGATACTAAAATTCAAGGCTCAAAGACTCCAAAGTTTCTGCTTTCAAGATCTTTCTTTTAGTAGGATGGATAAGCAAAGTAATCACTTTCTTGGAAGTGTATAATTACAGAAAAGCAAGGAAGGAAAACAAATTGATTTGGAAAGCTGCAATGGCATAATCAAGAGAAAACCCAACAACTAGCACCAAGTTAGTGCTAGCTGAAGGGAGCCTACAGGAAGGCTGGGGAGGGACTATTGACAAGGTCTGGTAATGTCAGGACGAGGGGGAATGGGTTTAAGCTGGAAGAGGGGAGATTTAGACTGGATGTTAGGAGGAAGTTCTTTACAGTGAGGGTGGTAAGACACTGGAACAGGTTGCCCAGGGAGGCTGTGGATGCTTCCTCCCTGGAGGCGTTTGAGGCCAGGCTGGATGAGGCCTTGAGCAACCTGCTCTAGTGGGAGGTGTCCCTGCCTATGGCAAGGGGTTGGAGCTGGATGATCCTTGAGGTCCCTTCCAACCTAAACCATTCTACGATTCATTCCATTCTAAGTGCCCAGGTTAACGTGGTCTGTCACTGCTTACCTCAAAGAAATGTTAACAGCTGCTGTGATTGACAAGCTTGGTCCTTCTCTTACAGCTTCACGTAAATCATAGTTCTGCTAGGGAATATGAACTCTTGGGAGACTGCTAAGCCATAATGAACCCATTGCTAATTTTTTTTTTCAGTCTAATGAAAGTAAGATCAATAGTGAGTGATGTTACACACCACTCAATCAATAAACTGTACAGCCTGTTCTTCTGATTTCCAACGCAAGCTTTCGAGTGATCTGTTAACTACCTGCCTTCAGTGTTAGGTTTGCTATCAGCTCGTGAAATCAAAGAACTAACAATGAGAATTTATGTTAAAGAAGTTTATGTGATACTTAAAAGAAGATGAAAATCTCTAGGAAACTATAAAGACATTTCTGATCATCTTTGCACAGCAAAGTGCTTAATTTGTCTTCTGATAAGATCATAGTATAAGAGCTCTGTAATTAGGGCTTGGGTTTTGATCAGTCAATAAATTCATTATGAGTACAGTGAAATTTGGAAGGCAGCACTTAAGCCACGCAGCAAGACAAAAACAGCCTCTGAATGCTCCCTTCTAAAGAAATGGTACAATAATTCTGCAGTTAATACTGCAGACTCACAGAATGTAGGGGTTGGAAGGGATCTCTGGAGATCAGCCCTCCTGTGGCATCCCCCTGATAAAGCAGGGTCACCTAGAACATGTTGCACAGGCTAGCAATATCCAGGTGAGTTTTGAAAGTCTCCAGAGAAGCAGACTCTACAACTTCTCTGGCAGCCTGCTCCAGTGCTCTGCCACACTCATAGCAAAATTCTTCCTTATGCTCAGATGGAACCTCCTGGGTTCCTGTGCTAGTTTGAGCCTAGTTAGAATACTTTGGTGAGAAGGACTAGGTTACAGGCTGGGAAAGGAAAACAATGGTGATGTCTACTTTCCTCATAGGCTTGCTGAGATGTGTAAGAACAAGAATCAAAACACAGATAACTCGCTTCTCCCGCTGGGGAGCTCTGACCTGCATCTCTCTCTCTCTAACCTCACCCTCCGTTTCTCTGACTAATCCACTTTGCTTCCTAACCCCCTGGCCAAACCTCCATTCTTCTTTGGGGCTGGGGTAAGGTTGAGAGGGGTGGGAGAAGGTGGAAGGGCGGTTGGGAGCCCCTCCTGGGGACTCAGGTTTCTGGGAGGGCTGTTGTGCTTCTGTACTACCTTTTACCTTGTCCATTTCTGTCTATAACTGTCTATACTGTAACTATCTGCTTGTATATTGTGCCAGCTGTAAATATAAGCTTCATTCATATTTCCAGAGCTGGCTGAGTCTAGTCTGGGTGACTTACAAAGTGTGGGGGGGGGCGGGGAACACCCAAACCATCACAGTTCCAGTTTGTGCCCGTTGCCCCTTGTCCTATCACTGTGTACCAATGAAAAGCTTAGCCCTATCCTCTTGACCTCCACCCTTTAGATATTGATCAGCATTAAGATGATTCCCTCTCAGACTGCTCTTTATACACCTTTCCACATTCTGCCATGACAATTTACTTAACTGGAGGAAAAAAAAGAAGTTCCTGCATAAAAAAGTCCATTCACAAGGATGGGAACACTCATCTCAATTGATGATGCCACGTCTGAAAAGATGGGAATGACCACTGTCTGAGACACCTGCTACACCTCAGTGATAAGATTTGCTGTCAAGCTTGTAATTACATTGCACAAACCAATTAGTAGCAATTAACACAAGATCCAGAACAGATCAATACGTAAGGTTATTGTTGGCTAGAAGGCTGAGGGAGGAGACTCTGTGCCTCTGCTCTACTGAGATCCCATCCTGCAGTGCTGGGGCCAGGTCTGGAGTTCTCAGCACAGGAGATATGGGTCAGACGAGGGTCACAAAGACTGGCTCTGGCCAGCCTGATCGAGGGTAGGGTGTCCCTGCCCATGGCAGGGGGGTTGGAACTAGATGATCCTTGTGGTCCATTCCAATCCTGACTGATTCTATGATTCTATGACTATCAGAAGGCTGGAACCCCTCTTTTATGAGGACAGAATGTCCTCCTCTGCCTCATAAAGAAGAAAGAAGGGATTGATCCATCTGGTTTTGACAAATCCCATCAGCCTGTACTTCTTTCATCAGTTTTCTTGAAGATACTTAACAATTGTCAACATACTAAAGAAAAGCAGGTCTCCTCCTGTAAAAAACCCACATATTCTACAAGTCATAACTAAGGATCCATTAGAAAGTTCACCTTCCCTGAAGGTAATAAAAAAAAAAAGTAGATGTGGCACTTTAGGACATGGTTTACTGGGCATAGCAGAGTTGGGCTGATGACTTGATCTTGGAGTTCTTTTCCAACCTTACTGATTCTATGATTCTAAATGCTGTAACTGAGTTAGTGATGGTACAAATTCTCAGCAGAAGCAATCCAGTAACTGTAACACAAACTCAAGTTACTCTTCTCCCAGAGAGAGTGATTGGCATTGGAATGGGCTGCCCAGGGAAGTGGTGGAGTCACCGTCCCTGGAGGTGTTCAAGAAAAGACTGGATGAGGCTGTGTTAGTTTGAGCCTAGCTAGAATGTTTTGGTGAGAAGAATTAGATCATAGGCTGAGAAATGAAAACAGTGATGATGTCTACTTCACTCACAGTCTTGCTGATGCAAGTGCCATGGTCTAGATGACTGGATAGGGCTGGGTGCGAGGTTGGACTGGATGATCTTGGAGGTCTCTTCCAACCTGGTTGATTCTATTCTATTCTACCACTAGTTTATTACTAAAATTAGGAAGAAGTTCTTCAGTACAAGAGTCTGGATCAGGCTGCCCAGGGAGGTTGTGGATGCCTCTTCCCTGGGGGTGTTCAAGGCCAAGTTGGATGAGGCCTTGAGCAGCTGAATCTAGTTGTGAGGTGTCCTTGCTCATCGCAGGAGGGTTGGAGTAGATGATCCAATCTAAACCATTCTATGATTTTACAAAAATGTCACTTTAAAAACTCCTTAAATCTTTAATTTTCATTTCTATTCAAATCTGAATTCCTGTTTATTTTTCTGAAACCCCAAATCCTTAATTTTTCCACCTGTATTTCATCCTCATCCTTCTTTTTTCTTGGAAGCCTGCAAAATTGCTGCTTCCAAGCTCCTAATGCCAGATAAATCAAAATGCCTTTTTCTTCATAAAACACAGCAGTAGCAGTGCTTTGGGAGCAATTTCAACCTAAAAATGGGAACTTGCACAGAGTGCAGCCCACAAAAGTAGAACAATGGTAAAGCTCAATTCTTACCCACAAAAGATAATGATTTCCCTTTTATACCATTAATAGGGGACATATGTCTCCAGAGTGCAAAAATCTTAAGATCTTAAAAGAAGACAAATTATATCTTTAAGCTCCTTCACAATATCTGTGTGAAATTCCTGAAGACAGCTGTGGGAATTTTATAGCTACTCTTGAAAACTAATCTCAAAAGTGTTTCCTCTCTTTCACCTGCAAGAGAAAGCAAAGCATGCTAACATGGATGAGGCACTTAGTGCCATGGTCTAGTTGACTGGCTAGGGCTGGGTGCTAGGTTGGACTGGATGATCTTGGAGGTCTCTTCCAACCTGGTTGGTTCTATGATTCTATGATCAGATAAAACAACTTGTGAACTTCTGAGATGTCAGAAGATGTATATAAGAGATAAGCTTATCTTGGGGTGGAAAAGGGGGAGAATATGCAGAAAACAGGAACTGTGGTTGAACATCTAAAGTAATACTTCACTAAAAATACTGAACAGACAGACTTAAAGGATCTAGTCATCCCAAGTCAGAGAGAAATCTCTTCACAAAGTCCAACATAAATGACACTGGCACAGGTTGCCCAGGGAGGTTGTGGATGCTTCCTCCCTGGAGGCGTTTAAGGCCAGGCTGGATGAGGCCTTGAGCAACCTGCTGTAGTGGGAGGTGTCCCTGCCTATGGCAGGGGGTTGGAGCTGGATGATCCCTGAGGTCCCTTCCAACCTAAACCACTCTATGGTTCTATGACTCAGCCACCACTGAGAGACTACTGAGTTAAAAGTTGGTTCTACAACTACTTACACCTCTAAAAGAACATTTCACTTATTTCTAGAGAGCACATTTTAAACTCTTGGCCTGGAAACAGGTGCTCAGGCAAAGATTTGGAGGTCACACTTAGGTCATCTATGGCCTGCTTCAGCTTAAAATGGTCTTGCTTTGAATTTCAGTGCTCAAACTTCTCAAGTTGCTTAAGCCTTTAGGACAGTTTCAGCGAATTAAATATACACCCAGAAGAGAGGGCTTAAGAGAGATATTGCCCTGTAGTTAATACTCTTACACCCAGCCACCAGTGGAACTGCTTGGGATTTTCTGCTCAAAATAGCCTTTCACGAATACCTAATTGCCATGCACGAAATGACCTTCTAGCATTTCCACCAGAAAGCATCTCGCAGTAGTCAGCTGAAATATGAGAAACCCCATCACTATCTACTGGGAGCCTTAAATTCAAAAGGCTGCATTTATTTTCCTTAGGACAGACCATCTGCTCCTTTTATCACACAGTCATATATAGCTTTTGGTTAAGATTTCCATCTGAGATCTCACGACTCTTATTTCTTTTTCCCCCCACACAGTAAATAAAATCTGTATTTTTGATTCATTATCACATATATTAACACCATAGAATATTCCCTTAGGAGTTAGTTTCGGTCTAAAAACCAAATTAAATGGTAAAAATGAAGGTTTTTCCTTTAAAAGAAAGACAGAGAAAGAAAACTGCTCGGAACTAGATAAAGCATTGCCTGCTAATCAGTTACCGTTTCTGAAAGGATCACTGCTTCAGACTGCTGCAGAGAAATATCAGTAGACTTAAATTCTTTATCAAATATCTCTTGATGCTTGCTGTTCCTTTTCTCCTTCTTCTTTTCTTTCTTATCCTTATCTAGGTCATCCTTGTCCAATTTGTCTTGAGACCTCGAATGCATCTTTTTTGGCAGGAGGGGCTCCAGCACAAACCTAAAGAAAATTGTTGTTGCTTAGATCAATAAAAGGCTATTTTCAAAGCACCTGATTTTCATTTACATATATCCCAAGGCTTCACCTGAGTTAACGACGCTTTGCTAATCCAGGAAAACTCATTAGAGAGAAAAGGAGGGGGCAGGAGGTCATAACAATCATAATTGTTTCACAGTAAAATTTACTGCTGAACCACTGAAGAATCAGGGCTGCCTATTTCCCTCCTCTGTAGTAAATTTACTGGTTTACAGCTACACAAATTGCTGAGTTTCACTGGATGTGGTTTACATAAGAATGAGTTTCTGAAGAAGCACTCCCACTCTATCTGCTCTGGCATCATGGCAGATGCGCCAGCAGACAGCTAGGAACTCCAGTGGGAAACAGCACCATACAAGAGCATGTAACTGTACACTAAAGAATTGTCACCCCTGCTCCACTTGCACCTTGGAATCACTCCAGACATCAGAGAAAAGCATCAGGTTGGAAGGGACCCTCAAAGGCCATCTTGTCTAACCACCCTGCGGTCAACAGGGACATCTTCAGTTGGATTAGGTCACTTCGGGCCCCATCAAGTTTGACCTGGAATCTCTCCAGGGTTGTGGCCCTCACCACATCCCTGGGCAACCTGTTGCAGTATTACACCATTCTCATTGTGACAAACTGCCTCCTTGTGTCTAACCTAAATCTACTCTGCTCTAGTTTCAAACCAGTGCATCTCATCCTATCACCACAAGCCCTTCCAAACTGTCCTTCCCCTTCAGATACTGAAATGTAGCTCACATCTTTCTCTTCTCTATGCTGAACAGTCCAAATTCCTTCAGCCTGTCTTCACAGGAGAGGTGCTCCAGCACTCTGATTGTCTTTGTGGCCCTAAACCTACCAGTGGCTTTCAGGACTGCCTTAAGGAATAGCCAAGTCACCAGCTGCTCATGGAGTTTTGGTTGTTGGGTTGGTTTTTTTGTTTGGTTGGTTTTGTTTTGTGGTGTTGATTTTTTTTTTGTTTGGTTTGATTTGTTTTTTTTTCCTGGAGAAAGAGGATGTATTCAATTTCCAGAGGAGTAACAGTTCAGAAACTGTTTTGCAGTTGATATTCAACAAGGCCAAGTGCAAGGTCCTGCATCTGAGTTGGGGCATTCCTGTTATCAATCCAGGACGAAGGGATAGAGAATAGCTTAATGGAGAAGGAATACTGGGTGCTTGTAGATAAAAAGCTGGGCATGAACCGGCAATGTGAACTCACAGCCCAGAAGCCAACTATGTACTAGGCTGATCCCCCGCAGTGTGGGCAGCAGGTAGAGGAAGGGGATTCTTCCTCTCTGCTCCACTGAGACCTCACCTACCAGCCTAGCTAGGGTCAGCTCTGGAGTCCTCAGTACAGGTGAGACAGGGACCTGTTGTAGTGGGACCAGAGGATGCTGAAACGATGATAGCAGGGTTCTCTGCCTTCTGCTGTGAGGATAAGCTGAGAGTTAAGGTTGTCCATCCCGGAGAAGAGAAGGCTCCAGGGAGACCTTCTGGTGGCCTTTCAGTGTTTAAAGGAACCAATCAGAAAGCTGGGGACAGACTTTTGAGCAGGGCCTGTTATGACAGGACAAGGAGCAATGGGTTTAAGCTAAAAGAGGGATATTTAAACTAGAGGGAAGGAAGATGTTTTTCACACTGAGGCTGGTGAAACACTGGCCTGGAGCAAAAGACAGCTCTCTCCACACCTGAGTTGCATATTTTAACTGCTTCTGCCAAGCTGGAGGGCAGTGACAACCACCTTGAGGCTGACTGCAAGTTTACAAGAGGAATTGCCATTCTTCAGACACTGATTAATTGTTTCCCTTCCAGGCATTACTATTATTAGTGCTATTAATTATTTGTAGGAGACGTATCCATGATAAAATGGGCTGGCACGCGGTGCTCCTGCTTGAAGTACATCAGGGCTCTCCACAGATGGCAAATCATATCAGCACACTGGGACTTCCCTGCTCCCAACCACTGCTTGCAAGTACTCAGATTTGTACTTCTAAGTCTTCTCTTAACCAGTGAACAAACCCCAGGTCCTGTTTTAAAGCCAGAGTTTTATTTATACATAGAGCTGGGAGTTGTGAAACACACACTGTGTCAACGTCTGCTTTGATATTTTACCATTTAACAGCTCTAGAGCAGGAGAAGCTGGAGATGGCATTAAACAGAATTTGGAGGATCTGGGCAAGACAGTTTGTCAGATGCAATTTTAAATGTTTTTCATGGAATCATAGAATCAAGCAGGTTGGAAGAGACCTCCAAGCTCATCCAGTCCAACCTAGCACCCAGCCCTAGCCAGTCATCTAGACCATGGCACTAAGTGCCTC
This sequence comes from Tricholaema leucomelas, assembly GCA_013400475.1. Lineage (NCBI taxonomy): Eukaryota > Metazoa > Chordata > Aves > Piciformes > Lybiidae > Tricholaema lacrymosa > Tricholaema leucomelas. Next base: position 601,233 of record WAAF01009270.1, on the reverse strand, counting down.
ATCCAGGCTTTTCTTGAACACCCCCAGGGACGGTGACTCCACCACCTCCCTGGGCAGCCCATTCCAATGCCAATCACTCTCTCTGTGAAGAACTTCCTCCTAACATCCAGCCTAGACTTCCCCCGGCACAACTTGAACTGTGTCCCCTTGTTCTATTGCTGGTTGCCCATCTGGTTACAACCTCCCTTCAGGTAGTTGTAGACAGCAATGAGGTCACCCGGAGCCTCCTCTTCTCTAGGCTAAACAACCCCAGTTCCCTCTTCTAATCTTAGAATTAATGTATGAAGAAGGAGAAAATGCAAAGCAGGAGAGAATAACTGACCATAAACCAATTCAGCCATGCTAGGTACATGGGTGAACCTCTTCCAAGCTAGCAGTAACAAACCATCCACATGATTTTTCCAGTCCTTTGAATCTTTTAGGTCTTCTATTATTCATATCTGATTATTTTTCCTCTCCTGCTCCACTGATCAAGCAAATGAGCATTTTTTTGAGTTTTATCAGTGATGATAGTTGTTCATTTTATTTTCCTCACATGTACGTCCAGTACCTGAAAGGGGCCTACAAGAAAGCTGGGAAGAGACTTTTTACAAGGGCTTGTGGCAATAAGATAAGGGGGGAGAGATTGAAGCTTGAAGAGGGCAGATTCCAGACTGGATATTAGGACGGAATTGTTTACAGTGAGAGTGGTGAGACACAGGAACAGGTTGCTCAGGGATGCTGTGGATGTCCCCTCCTTGGAGGTGTTCAGGGGGGTTAGAATTAGATGATCTTTAAGGTCTCTTCCAACCTAAACCATTCTATGATTCTATTACAGCTGTACTGCCCTGGAGCAGAAACTGAGCTGCATGGTGATCGTATCACTGTCTACAACTACCTGAAAGGCAGTTGTAGTGAGGTGGGGGGGGTTCATCGCTTCTCCCAAGTGTCAAAACAAGAGGAAACAGCCTGAGTTGCACCAGAGTTTAGATGAGACAATAGGAAAAAATTCTTTCCCCAAAAGAATGTCAAGTTCTGGAACAGGGTGCCCAGGGCAATGTTGGAATCACTATCCCTGCAGAGGTTTCAAAACTGTGTAGATGTGGTGCTGAGGGACATGGTCTAGCAGTGACCTGGCATTGCTGGGTTAACAGTTGGACTTGATGACCTTACAAGTCTATTCCAGCCAAAATGGCTCTGTGATTCTATGACCTTTATGAGATTTTGGGGGGGGTTTAAAATATATATATGTAAACTGAGTAGGCTCATGTGATCCTCCAAAACTGCTGATACCCACATCATAGCTGGGATGGAGATATAAAACTTAAGAAAACAGCACCCGAAGGAGAAAGAAAAACAGAGACAATGATTTTTAAATGGAGAAAAAGAAGAGGCAGAGGAAGACAAGGGAAAATAAATTATCAGTATTTTTCTTCTGAGATAAATTTCCTCCCTAACCTGGATGGTAGCTGTGCCTGAGTTCCAGCAAGACAACTTCTGTGGATGAATTAGTCAAAGCAGATTCTCATCTCTGCTGTCCTACATTTGTATCAACATGACTCACCACGTAAATGTTACAGAGGGTAACGTAATGAGAGCTGAGCTGCACTTTGTTTGCTCCTCTTCCCAGTGGGTAAATAAACTGTTTGTAATCAAGGTAAGTATCATGTTGGTCCTGTATTTAATTTTACTTGATGCTTTTACTCTCTAGTCAGGTACTAACTCCCTCTGAAGGGACACAGATGTTTCTAGCACATCTCTGTAAGTTGGCAGCCCTTCAGGAGGCTTTACAAGACTGTCTCCTTGGTCAAATATTGAGTTTCTGGATTATGGGAATGCCTGGGGAGAGGAAGAGGGAGAAGGGACTTCTGAGGCTGCATGGAAAGCCCAGAAGGAAAACAGATTATTTTGTTCTTTTGAGGGATGTAACTGTGAGACAGGGCTTATCAACAGAATTCCCAGCTCCCACGTGAAATATCTTGATAAGCCTTGAAGTACAATCTTGCCATAAGCAGCTTTTCCTCTGGCAGCAAACATGAGAAAAAATGACTGAGCAGTTAGCTAATCCATTCCCTCTCCCAAGCTCCACCTGCTCATTGTGACATTTCATCAGTGACTTTGCAGAAGATCACTGCTGATCTATCACCCTTGCAACATTTTAAAAGGGGATAATTTGTCTCTCGCTCATTTGGGGTTTTCTGTTTGAATGCTTAGGGGGTTTTGGCTAACTTTGTTTTAAGGAGGACCAAGGAAAGCATTACATTTACCACAGAGAAAAAAAAACAGACAAGGAATACATCTTGAAATGGATGTCTATATAGATTGGAAGATCAGGAGAACCAACACGACCGCACTGTTCTCCTTTATCAATGATCTAGACAAGAGAATTGAGTGCACTCTCATTAAATGTGCAGATGATACTAAACTGGGCAGAATTGACCTACTGGGGAGTAGGAAGGCTCTACAGAGGGACCCATTCAGGCTGGATCAATGGGCTGATGCAAGTGGGATGAAGTTCAGCAAGGCCACATGCCAGGTCCTGTGCTTAGGTCACAATAATCCCGTGAAAGCTGCAGGCTTAGGGAAAAGTGGCTGGAAACTGCCTGACAGGAAAGGATGAAGGGGTGTTGGTCAGCAGCTGCTTCAACATGAGCCAGTGTGTGCCCAGGTGGCCAAGAAGGTTAACACCATCCTGGCTTGGATAAGCAACAGTGTAGCCAGCAGGATCAGGTCAGTAGTACTAGTGAGGCTGCATCTCAAATACTGTATTCAGCTTGGGGCCTCTCACTACAGGAAGGATGTTGGGGGGGGGAGTGTGTCCAGAGAAGGGCAACACAGTGAAGGGTCTAGAGAATAGGTCTGGTGAGCAGTGACTGAAGGAACTCAGATTACTTAGTCTGGTGAAAAGGAGGCTGAGGGGACACCTTCTTGCTCTTTACAACTACAAGAAAAGAGGCTGTCAGGAGGTGCCAGTGGAGACTTAGGTTGGATATTAGGAAAAAAATTATTTCCCCAAATGGTTGTCAAGCCTGGAACAGGCTGCTCAGGACCATGGTGTAGTCTGCAGCCCTGTGTAGATGTGGTGCTGGGGTTTAGTAGTGACCTGGCAGTGCTGGATTAATGATTTACCTTCATGACCTTAAAGGTCTCTTCCGAATAAACCAATTCTATGACTAAGCCAATTCTGTGACTGGTATCTGGAGCAAGGTGGTGACAACCCTCAAACCCCAGAGATGCTCAGCCCAAATCATGCTTTACACACCCATCAGAGCCAGGTCGAGACGGTGTGCTGTCAGACGAGATGGAAGACACGGATGCAACGGAGAGGGGTCTCGAAGATGACGGCATTGTGAAGGACCTCACCATCGACCGCGGCCGACTGCCTCGCCTATCATCCAGACTTGAAATCTGCAACAACAAACATCAAACCTGAGTTCTTAAATCACAGTATAGCTGATATCTATCAAGGCCAGACTGCAGGGGGCTTTCAGCAACCTGGTTACCTATGACACCAAGCCAGGGGCAGATGTTGCTGGGTTGGAGGGCAGAAGGGCTCTGCAGCGGGACCTTGACCACCTGGACAGATGGGCAGAGTCCAAGGGGATGGCATTCAATGGCTCCAAGTGCAGGGTGCTGCACTTTGGCCACAACAACCCCATGCAGAGATACAGGCTGGGGTCGGAGTGGCTGGAAAGCAGCCAGACAGAGAGGGATCTGGGGGTGCTGATTGATACCCGCCTGAACATGAGCCAGCAGTGTGCCCAGGTGGCCAAGAGAGCCAGTGGCATCCTGGCCTGCATCAGGAATGGTGTGGTCAGCAGGAGCAGGGAGGTCATTCTGCCCCTGTACTCTGCACTGGTTAGACCACACCTTGAGTACTGTGTTCAGTTCTGGGCCCCCCAGTTTAGAAGGGACATTGAGATGCTTGAGCGTGTCCAGAGAAGGGCGACGAGGCTGGTGAGAGGCCTCGAGCACAGCCCTACGAGGAGAGGCTGAGGGAGCTGGGATTGTTTAGCCTGGAGAAGAGGAGGCTCAGGGGAGACCTTATTGCTGTCTACAACTACCTGAGGGGTGGTTGTGGCCAGGGGGAGGTTGCTCTCTTCTCTCAGGTGGCCAGCGCCAGAACGAGAGGACACAGCCTCAGGCTGCGCCAGGGGAAGTTTAGGCTCGAGGTGAGGAGAAAGTTCTTCACTGAGAGAGTCATTGGCTACTGGAATGGGCTGCCCAGGGAGGTGGTGGAGTCGCCGTCCCTGGAGCTGTTCAAGGCAGGATTGGACGTGGCACTTGGTGCCATGGTCTAGCCTTGAGCTCTGTGGTAACAGGTTGGACTTGATGATCTATGAGGTCTTTTCCAACCTTGGTGATACTGTGATCTACTGGATGGTGACCCTCTCCATGGTAAGGGAGTTAGGAGAAGATGATCTTTAATGTTGCTTCTAACTCAAATCATTCTGTGATTCTGTAATCTGGTTACCAAAAGTAATGTGAAAAAGGTTTGGTGGGTTTTCTTCCACTAAAAGTTTGCTATCATTTAATTACCCTTGCGTTTGACAGCAGAGAAATCAATTCTAGAAGAAACCTATTTAACAACCAGAGGAAATATTTAGGTCATCTTAGTCACATATATAACTTGAAACTTACTCCAATAGTTGTTTTCCCTTTCATCACCCACAATGTTTTCTTTTACATGTGGGCTTTTAAAAAAGATCTTTCTATGGATACTTTTTTTAAGGTACATCTCTGGATGAATGCTCTGTGAGCATATTAAGATAGAATGGAGTTTTTATTAAAAAGAAAAAGAGAGGGGGAGAACAGGGAGGAACAAAGAAACAAAACAATAAAAAAGAAACAAAAAAAAAAAAGAGAAAAAGAAAGAAACAGAAAGAAGGAAAAAGAAAGGAAAAAAATTCACTTTATCTCAACAGAGCTACTTTACAGAGTGATACCTAGGTTAAGAAGAAAATATATGGAAGGTATTTTTTACAGTTTCTTACAATTTCAGCCTTCTGAATATTTCTACTAGCTTTGCTAGTCATTAATAACTGATATATGCATAAAATAATTGAACTCTTTCAGTCAACAAATGAGAATCTCATGCTGTTTAATTACAGGTATATTTTCCACTCTGTCAACTACTGGCAAATTGGCCTTGTACATGGAAGACAGAAGTGATAAAACTCCATCAATCCTGACAACTCTTAGTGGTAGGGAGATGGAAATTAGAAAGATAACACCACCTGAGTATGACTTTCCAGTCATCTCCCAGATGATGTCAAGGTATATTATTGAAGTGACTGACATGCAAGTATCATTAATGTCAATTATTCCCATTCTCCTTGGGAGTAAATTACTATTTCAACTATTCTCTTCCTAAATATATTAGCAAGATGGGATTTGAAGGCCAACAAACAAAACACCACTCAGAAGGACACCATAAAGGCTAGCACATTCCACCTAAGATCTCACTGCCCCCATGACAAAAAGTCATTGCTGTAGAAAAAAAGTGAAAATAAATCTCTGGAGGAAGGTTTGTCATGAAATGCAACAGGATACTTCATTGGCAATTGCTATTCCACTGAGGTTATGGGCATCCCCTCACTGGAGATGTCCAAGACATGTTGGATGAGGCCTTGAACCACCTGGTCTAGTGGAAGGTGTTCCTGCCAATGCCAGGGGGACCTGGAACAAGATGATCTTTCACAGTATCACAGTATCACCAAGGTTGGAAGAGACCTCACAGATCATCAAGTCCAACCCTTCACCACAGAGCTCAAGGCTAGACCATGGCACCAAGTGCCACATCCAATCCTGCCTTGAACAGCTCCAGGGATGGCAACTCCACCACCTCCCTGGGCAGCCCATTCCAGTAGCCAGAAAGTCCCTTCTGATCCAAACCATTCTATGATTCTATGAAATTGCCACCCTGTTTGCAGTGATGTGATTGACAGAACACCTACAGAATCTCAGTGGAACGCACCCCCTAGTGACCATAATCAGAACTGGATGAAGAATGTGCTGGACTAAGGCTGTTTAGGCATATCAGGGTTGCTGAAAGAGGGAAATTCAGGCTGGATATAATGAAGTAATTTTTTACACTGAGGGTTGTGAAATGCTGGCATAGGTTATCCAGAGAGGTGGCAGACAAGCCATCCCTAGAAACACTCAGTGCCAAGTTGTTTGGTACTCCGAGCAACCTGATCTAGTTGCAAATGTCCCTACTGACTACAGGGAGGGGGTTGGGCTAGATGACACTAAGAGGTCCCTTCCAAGCAAAACCATTCTACGGTTCTATGATTTTGTCACCAAATTCTTGGTTGTGCTTTAAAGGTGAAGCAGCAACTGAAAAAGAGTTTGTTGGAAAGACAAAAGGAGCAGTTCCAGCAGTAGCAAATTTCATCAAGTGGCAGCCACCTATTTATTGCCCACATTTTGGGTGGTGCCAGGCTATGTAAGATTACACACTACCATAAAACAGCACAGCTCTCACATCTCAAAAGAAATTAAATCCATGGACAGATATCATTCAGCTCTGGAAAAATCATTCTAGTGGCAATTTTGTTGTTTGTGTTTTTTTAAACCCAGTTCAACCATGGTAAAAAAGGAACTATTCCGGATTTCAAAGAAGAGACTTGGGCTGGTTAGAACCTGTTTCCATGCTGGAATGGAAGCACCTGAACTTCTGAACTTCTCTGATAGTAGGGGGGGTTGGTCTCTTCTCCCAGGCAACCAGCAACAGAACAAGGGGACACATTCTCAAGTTGTGCCAGAGGAAGTATAGGCTGGATGTTAGGAGGAAGTTGTTGGCAGAGAGAGTGATTGGCATTGGAATGGGCTGCCCAAGGAGGTGGTGGAGTCACCGTCCCTGGAGGTGTTGAAGAAAAGCCTGGATGAGGCACTTAGTGCCATGGTCTGGTTGACTGGCTAGGGCTGGGTGCTAGGTTGGACTGGCTGATCTTGGAGGTCTCTTCCAACCTGCTTGATTCCATGATTCTATCTGGTCAGTATTTAATAATTTGATGACCAGTGAGAACGACCAGGCAATGCTCCATCGCCACTGCTTGTTTAGTCAGTGGGAATTCTACCAGAGAAACACAGCAATTGAAAGAAATTGCCCCCACTTAGGAAGCACAAAGTTAGCAGGCAACTTACGACAGCGCGGGCCCCGTACTGCTTTTCCACTTTGTCCTTCAGCTGCCTGAAGCAAGCCTCCATCCGCTCATGGAATGGCCGCAGGGCCTCTGTCACCTTCTCCCCGTGGATCCGGATGCCTTCTGCCAGGAATGGGATCTGGAATGCAGAGTTATGCTGCTTCAGCCTGCCCTGCCCTTCCTCAGTGAAGGGTTAGGGCACCAGAACAGGTTACTCAGACATTGGAATAGGCTGCCCAGAGATGTGGTGGAGTCAGCATCACAGAAGGTGCTCAAAAAACATGGACATGGCAGTTCAGGACATGGTTTAATGACTATGGTAGTCTTAGGCTGATGGTTGGACTCAGAGATCTTTTCCAATCAAAACAATTCTATGATTCTAAGAAACCCACATATGATACAAGAGGAGTGAAAGATCTCATAGGGTAATACTAATAATAATAACAACTATTATTCTTAAATAATCATAATTATTATCATCATGAATCACCAGCATTCATTCTATTTGAGGCATAGCATAGTAAAAGTGGATCTAAAAATGTGTTAGACAGGATTTGTTTTCCTGTGTTAACCAAAGTCCTTTACAACTAATAATCCCAGAGTTCTGACCAGTAATCACATAGGGGAGGCAGAGATGAAGTTATCAGAGAGCACAAATATTCCTGTGACTTCTACTATGTGACATGATGATTGATGATATGATATATGAAATGATGTGACATGATAAGATATTTTTCCTCTCCACTCTGTCTTCCTGGACTCCAGCTAGAGCACTCTGTCCAGCTTTGCAGCCTCCAAGACAAGAAGGACATGGTACTATTAGAGTGGGTCTCGAGGAAGGCACAAAAATGATGCAAGAGCTGGAGCACCTCTTCTATGAAGGCAGGCTGAGAGAGCTGGGCTTGTGTGGCCTGGAGAAGACTCCAAGTGAGATGTTAAAGCAGCCTAACTAGTATTGTAGCCAGGTAGGGGTTGGTCTCTTCTCCCAGGCAACCAGCAACAGAACAAGGGCACGCAGCCTCAAGTTGTGCCACAGGAAGTATAGGCTGGATGTTAGGAGGAAGTTCTTCACAGAGAGAGTGATTTGCCATTGGAATGGGCTGCCCAGGGAGGTGGTGGAGTCACTGTCCCTGGGAGAGTTCAGGAANCACTGTCCCTGGGAGTGTTCAGGAAAAGCCTGGATGAAGCACTTAGTGCCATGGTCTAGCTGACTGGCTAGGGCTGGGTGCTAGGTTGGACTGGCTGATTTTGGAGGTCTCTTCCAACCTGTTTGATTCTATGATTCTATATGATTCTATGAAAGGGGGCTACAAGGAGAGCTGGAGAGGGACTTTTTATAAGGGCTTGTAGTGACATGATGAGGGGTAATGGCTTCAAACTGGAGAAAGCTTGATTTATATTAGATATTAGGAGGAAATCCTCCCCCATGACAAGAGTGGTGAGGCAGTGGAACAGGTTGCCTAGAGTGTGGAGGCTCCAACTCTGAAAGGAAAGAATAGAACCGAATAGAATCAACCAGGTTGGAAGAGACCTCCAAGATCATCCAGTCCAACAGTAAAGGTGGAGAGGGCCTTGGACAATCTGGTCTAATATGAGGAATCCCTGCCCATGGCAGGGGAGTTGGAACTAAATGGTATTTAAAGTGCCTTTCAACTCAACCCATTCTATGATTCAGTATTCTATGCACAGGTGCCATATACATTTTACTGTAAACTGGCAAACCAATGAATGATGACTCTCACGCTGGGTTATTAATCTCACCCCTTTCTCAGTTTCACGAGGATAAAACTTTGAAGATGAAAATCCTCAGTTTCACAAGAATAAAACTCTGAAGGTGAAAATACCTGAACGCTTTCATTAATAAATGCTGCTTCTACAACTGCAAATGAGCTACATCCTTGGACAAGCATTTACTGCAGAGCAATATCTATTAATAAAACATACAGTTTTCTATATATGACACATTTCTCCTTAAAAAACCTGATTTTACTTTCTTTGGGAACAAAACAGAAGAGAGAGAGAGAAAAAAAAATTAATTAATTCTCTTTTCTAACTGAAAATAATCATTTATCTTCAAGGCTTCCGTCACAAAATATCCATGCCAACACAGGATTATATAATTAGTTCATAGTGTGGAGGTGTAGCTGACCTTTTAAAATGTTTTAAGAGAGACATTTTCATTCCCACAGCTATCCAGACACACCATTAGAGCTTTCTACCTCCAGCTAAGGGAAAATATTTCCTCTTCCAGGTCCTTTTCAGCCCACACAGTGCTCTGATTCTAACTTAGATATTCTCTGCAGCAATCAAGCTAAGAAGCTTCTTCTTAATAATTCATAATTAAATCATAATACTGATTAAACCCAGATTTTTCTAATAAGACTGAGCAGCAATCAGGAGGAGCAGCTTTATTGGTAAGGAGAGTAATAAATACACAGATGAATGACAGATGAAGAAACTCAAGAAATCAAGATGATTCTCTGTGATTTGGCACTCCTGCAATCAACACAGTTTCTGCTCCTAAAAGACTACTAAGAGAAGAATAATGCCAAAAGTTTTTACTCAAGCCACTTCTCCCTAAGAGCCACATGGATTTGTACCCTACAAACATTCAACACTAGAATTAGAAAAAGCCCTTTTAAACTTTATTGAGCAGACAGAGAAAGTACCTTTGGATTGTTTTACCATTTCTACTTCACCACCTTCTATGAACTTCAAGATTCACTCTACATCTCCCTTCCAGACAATGACAGCCCCAAATCTACTGCTGAGCGACAGTGAAGTTTAAACCTTTATAAATCTACACATTAAGATTGGATGTGGACACAGAGGCAGAATTTTGCCACATCCAAAATACCTTGAATTCATCTGGCTAGTGGAATGTGTCCCTGAACATGGGAGGGGGGTTGGAACTAGATGACTTTGAAGGTGTCTTCCAACCCAAGACAGTGCTTATTTCACAACCCTAACTTTTCTTGGTTTTAAAATTTTACNTCCCTCAGCCTCTCCTCATTGGGTTTGTGTTCCAGGCCCCTCAGCAGCTTTGTCGCCCTTCTCTGGACATATTCCAGCACCTCAACATCTCTCTTGAATTGAGGAGCCCAGAACTGGACACAGCACTCAAGGTGTGGCCTGAGAAGTGCTGAGTACAGGGGCAGAATAACCTCCCTCCTCCTACTGGCCACACTGTTCCTGATACAGGCCAGGATGCCACTGGCTTTCTTGGCCACCTGTGCACACTGCTGGCTCATCTTCAGCCTACTATCCACCAGTACCCCCAGGTCCCTTTCTTCCTGGCTGCTCTCCAGTTCCACTGCAACTTTAAATTATTTTGTGCCTTTTCTTTTTCTCTTTACTTTTTTCTTTCCAAAATCTTGTTTTGCTTGGCTGAAAAGCATGAAAAAAAAAAAGCTACAGAGGTTTGAATTATTACAATTAGTCTTAAATCTCGAAATATTTCATAATAATCACATCATAAACTGTGAACATAAAAACTTATTTTGCTCTGCTATAATTCTGTCAGCTCTGCAGAAGGAGCACAGGATTTTTCACTGACATCCCAACTTTGGTATGCAGTAAATACCTTAGCTCAATGCAGAGTGACTAATGCCATCGATCACTCATTTCATTACCATAGTTTCAATCAATCATTTAATTAGCTTCATGTTAAAATAAAAGATCAGCTTGAAATGATGCACTTGGATGGAGATATTTTTCTCTGAACTGGAAAAGCATTAAGATGGACAAAAATGGACATTGTTTCCCTAATGATATTGATCTGAAAACATAACAGTCAGGAAAAAAAAGAAGGTATTTAAAGTTTATGGGCATTATAAAAGGATAACAGAAGCAGGCAAGTGGTATTTTGTGGTGTACTAAGAAGAGTGTGGTCAGCAGATCAAAGAAAGTTCTCCTGCCCCTCTGCCCTAGTTAGGCCACATCCAGAGTACTCTGTCTACTTCTGGGCTCCACAGTTCAAGACAGACAGGGAACTACTGGAGAGATGCCAGTGGAGACTACAAAGACGCTGAGAGGCCTGGAGCATCTCTGTGAAGAGCAAAAGCTGAGAGATCTGGGGCTGTTTAGCCTGGAGAAGAGCAGACTGACAGGGGGCCTTTTCAATGCTCAGCAAGAGCTAAAGGGTGGGGGGCAAGAGGATTTGGGCCAGACTTTTTTCAGCGGGGCCCAAAAAAACAGGACAAGGGACAATAGGCACAAAGTGGAACCTAGGAGGTTCCATTTGAACATGAGGAGAACCTTCTTTGCTTTGAGGGTGCTGGAGCCCCAGAGCGTGCTGCCCAGAGAGGTGGTGGTGTCTCCTTCTCCGGAGAGATTCCAAACCCACCTGGACATTGTGATCCTGCGCAAGCTGCTGTGGGTGATCCTGCTTTAGCAGGGAAGTTGGACTAGATGATCTCCTGAGGTACTTTCCCACCCCCACCATTCTATGATAGCATTCTGAAGAGCATGAATTCCATAGCAGGTAGAGAAAAATGTAAAGTAAAGGGATAGAAAAATAAATAAATTTAAGCAGTCAGCTGATAATGTGATTGTCAGGCTACTATTTCATATAGCCAGGTTGATTTATACAGCACACAGAAAATCTCTGTGTGATTACAAAACTCCAAGCCCTGCATTATTGAAAAATGAAAGCTCAATTTTGCTTTCAATCACTGTCAAGCCTGTGATGAATTCAGACCATTGCCTCACTTCACAAAGTTTCCATAACAAGTCCTTCTCCTGCCACCAGCTCTAACATAAAAACACCAGCTAATTCCACAGGCTTTGTGAATCATTAGTGGCTTTCTTCCATATTAAGCTATAAAGCAAATCCTGCCAAAATTCCACAACCTCTGGATGAATTTACCAAATATTTTGCATGCAAGTTAATTTTCACAATGCTCACCTTCAAAAGTCTCTGTTAAAAGGTACAGAGGAAGTTTAACAAATGGAAACAGTTTGAAGAAAGAAGTGAATATGCGAATGGATTCTGTCCCAGGGCACGCAAGCAGGAGGAGGGGGTCAGGGTCAGGCATTTCACCTTGCTGTCTGAGAAGTTCTGAGCTACAAGGGTTTGTAGCAATAGGATGAGAGTGACCTCATTGCTGTCTACAACTACCTGAAGGGAGGTTGTAGCCAGGTAGGGGTTGGTCTCTTCTCCCAGGCAACCAGCAACAGAACAAGGGGACACAGTCTCAAGTTGTGCTGGGGGAGGTCCAGGTTGGATGTTAGGAGGAAGTTCTTGCCAGAGAGAGTGATTGGCATTGGAATGGGCTGCCCAGGGAGGTGGTGGAGTCACCGTCCCTGGGGGTGTTCAGGAAAAGCCTGGATGAGGCACTTAGTGCCATGGTCTGGTTGACTGGATAGGGCTGGGTGCTAGGTTGGACTGGATGATCTTGGAGGTCTCTTCCAGCCTGGTTGATTCTATGATCCTCTGAAACTGAAGTTTAAGGAGAGTTAGATTGGCTATTAGGAAGAAACTCTTTACAGTGAGGATGGTGAGACAGCAAAACAGGTTGCCCAGGGAGGCTCTAGATGTTCCTTCCCTGGAGGTGTTCAAGGTCAGGCTGGATGAGGCCTTGAGCCACCTGGTCTAGTGGAAGGTGTCCCTGCCCATGGTGGGGCTTGGAACTAGATGATCTGTAAGATCCCCTCGAACCCAAACCATTCTGTGATTTCACGAATCTAGCCTTAGAGAATTAAAATGCAAAACTAAACTGCCAGTAAGACCAACCAGCAGGATTACAAAATCTTTCCTTATTTAATGCAGATGAGACATTGTCACTATATTATTAAAAAAAAAAAAAAAAGGTTGATGATGTTTGTTCCTTGTGGGTTCTTTGTTCCTTATGAAATGACAAATTATGTCAAATTTGAAAAGATGAACTTTAGCTCACATTCCAAGACAGCTTTAAATGGCAAAGAAGCCCACACAGGGTGAATAGTTTAATGTCTGAATCTTCTCAAAAGTGACACTAAGCTGCCTTTGTAGAGCAATTGTCTCCCACCAACATGACTTAAAATATTTTTACCTGCCAAGCGATCAGATCCTTCAGTTTTTCTATCTTGTCATGATCTTCTGGATGCTCGTGGATATATTTTTCAGTAAAAAAAGCCTAGTCAAGAGAGAAAAATGAGGAGCAATTTCAGAAAATGAATCAACATCTACTACTGTGCAAGAGTTACTTAGAGCACAGATAAACAAATCACCCAAAAGTTCTGCAAAACAGAAGTAAGAGCTACAAATACAAAGTGAAAATCTAGGAAAGAGATACTGAATTTAACTCTGGTTTATGACTTAGACTTTTATCTTTCACAAATGGTGAAATGGGCAGATCACTGTTCAAGAGGAGGCTGAGAGGACACTTCATTGTTCTTTACAATTCTCTCAAAGGAGAAGGCTGGAGTGAGGTAGGGGTCTGTGTCTTCTCTCTAGTATCAGGAGATAGGATGAGAAGAAATGGCCTGAAATTATGCCAGGGGAGGTTTAGGTTGGAGATTGGGAAAAAAATCTTTCCTGCAAGAGAAGAGAGATTGTAGCCAGGTGGGGGTTGGTCTCTTCTCCCAGGCAACCAGCAACAGGACAAGGGGACACAGTCTCAAGTTGTGCCAGGGGAAGTACAGATTGGATGTCAGGAGGAAGTCCTTGCCAGAGAGAGTGATTGGCATTGGAATGGGCTGCCCAGGGAGGTGGTGGAGTCACCATCCCTGGAGGTGGTCAACAAACATGTGGACATGGCACTTTGGGACATGGTTTAAAGGCCATGGTGATGTTAGGTCGATGGTTGCATTCGATTATCTTAGAGGTCTTTTCCAATTGAAACAATTCTGTGATTCTATAGTGATGAGGACCAAATACCATGGGCAAGCCTGCAGAGAACTTGGCACAGCTCTGAAATGTCTTTCTAGCAGTCCCTAGGACAGAAGTAATTTTGGTAGACAAAGTGGGTGACACAGAGAGACAAGAATGGATGGATACAGCAATATGTCCCTCAGCACATCTCCATTTATGTCATAAAATACATGTTGCTTGTGTATGACAGCTTGATATTCACAACATAAATAATAGACATAGTGTTTATAGCTTCAGAGTGTTAATATTTCATCCCAAATCACTTTAAAAGTTAATGTAAACATGCAATTAAGGCCATTTAGGCACATCTGCCACTGTCTGGTATCTCAGAAGTCTCCACCATTTGATTAATCCTTTAGAAAGATCACATATTTGAGAGTACAGGGGTGTGTTTGAACACTGGGTTCAGATCTGAGCCACTCACTACAAGAAGGATGTTGAGGTGATAGTCTAAAGAAGGGCAACAAAGCTGGCAAAGGGTGCAGAGCATAAGTCTCGTGAGGAGTGGATAAGGGAACTGAGGTTATTTAGTCTGCACAAGAGGAAATTGAGGGGAGATCTTCTGGCTCTCTACAACTGCCTGAAAGGACTTTGGAGCTGGGTGTGGGTCAGTCTTTTCTCCCAAAGAACAAGAGACAGGACAACAGGAAATGGCTTCAAGTTGCACCAGAGGAGGTTTAGGCTGGACAATAGAAACAATTTCTTCCCTAAAGGGTTGTCAAGGCTGCCCAGGACCATGGTGAAGTCCCCATCCCTAGAGGGCTTTAAAAGCTGTGTAGTTGTGGTGCTGAGGGCCATGGTTTAGTGATGACCTGGCAGTGCTTCAGCTCCAATGTCCAAGCACCTGAAAGCACACAGTGGGAATGCCACCAGCTGCAGTGCCTAACAGCTGCTCTCCATGTCCTTACATAAGTACTCACGCTCCTAAACAACTTATCCTTCAAACACAGAAAGGCAAGAATTTATCCAGAAACACCAGGAAAACACTAAAAATGGTGAGTTTTAAGCAGGGTTCTACTAAGCACATATGAGGGGAGACTCACATTGTGTTCACACACAAACCCACACACACTGACACACACCCAGTGGCATTCCAGCAGTGCCCAGGCTCCAAGAGACAGAGGAAGCACTGGAGAACAGTTAATTTTGATCTTACCTTCTCATAGTTTGTGAAGCCTCCCATGACTGCAGGATCCACAATGCCATTGAGGAGCATGGAGAGTGGGTTAATGGGTAGATTTGGATCATTTAAATGCTGTTGGACCATATTATTGATCTTATCATTCGTAAGCTGCATCGTTTCTATAGCATTTTCCAGGGGACTAATTTCAACCTGAAAAAAACAGAAAAGGAAAGGAAGTTTTCATCAAAGAGCAAAGTTATTCACTTAGAATAGAACAGAATCAACCAGGTTGGAAGAGACCTCCAAGATCATCCAGTCCAACCTAGCACCCAGCCCTAGCCAGTCAACTAGAACCTCATCCAGTGTGCCTCATCCAGTCTTTCTTTGAACACCTCCAGGGATGGTGACTCCACCACCTCCCTGGGCAGCCCATTCCAATGGCAAATCTTTCTTTCCAAAGACCTGGATGTCCATCAACTGTCACAGAATCAGAGAGTCATAGAATCAACCAGGTTGGAAGAGACCTCCAAGATCATCCAGTCCAACCTAGCACCCAGCCCTATCCAGTCATCTAGACCATGGCACTAAAAGCTTCATCCAGGCTTTTCTTGAACATCTCCAGGGATGGTGGAATTTCAGAATAAAGCTATTTTAACCAATAACTGGGGGGAAAAAAAGGTAGTTTCAGGCACTGAGATACTTGGTGCCTGAGGTAACTGATTGGATAAGTCACTATCAGTGGAGAAAGTGAACTGCATTTCTCTGCTGTAGGATGGATTACATCTCAGCAGAACAGCACACGACATTCAGAAAGACTCCGACAGGAGTCACGTGAGGTTCAGGGAGGATTATGGAGAACACCAGAGATTACCAGTCAGTGAGTTTTAGCAGCACAAAGAAGATCCAGCTTAATGTAATAAGAAGAAAGAAATGATAACTTAATGTGGATTTTCTGATGGAAAAATGTAATCCTAAGCAGCTCAAAACCCAAGGAGATATTTTTGCAGTGATTATTTTGGTGTACTTCCAAAGAAACCAAGTTTTACATGCTGAAGAGATGACTTCTAAGCTGTCTGCTGGACTTTTTCCCACAGGTCACATTTTCTTTAATTGAAAATTGATAACAAGGAAGAAGTTCTCTTCCTCACAGCCTGGACTTCAATGAAAAAAAGCTCTTTAGGCACGTTGATGGGGTGAATCAGCTCTTACGCTGGCTAAAACTTGCTCTGCTTTTACTGACTGCTCTCCAACGATTATTTATGACCAGATATTGTGTTGTTCTTTATGACAGTTAAAAAAACAAAGAGCACAAAAATACTAGAAATATTCCCCAAATCTGTACATGTAGTGAATGGGCTGCAAGTTACTAACTTGCAGCATAGCACAGGGTGTAGACAGTCAGTCCTCTCAGGAAGACACAGCCTACTTAGATGATAAAAAATGAGGTGGCAGGGATAGAAAAAGAAGGTTAATTGAGGGCTGTGAGGAAAATGCAAGTGTATATTTGATTACAGCCTCATTTACATAAATGCTACATAAACAGAGCAGCACTTCTACCTGGCTATCAGTTGCTTGCCATGTTTGTGAGAACCACTTATAATCAAATCTCTTTAGTTGTTACTCTTACACCTGCCATTTGATTACATCAAGGATGTTTTAATTAGCATTTTAAGAAGCCTGCCTGGTGAAGGATTCTGGAAGGCAGGTAAAGAGCTGATCTTTCTGCTGTGGCTGTGCAGTAGACCACGCTCAGATGGACAGGCAAGCAGTGCTGTTGAGAGCTGAGGGTGCTACCAGTGAAATCTGGACTGGGAAAGCAAGACCACGTTCAGCATCTGATTCTGCAAGAACTGTTGTGAACATCACATGCTAAATTTAGGACGCTGTCAGTTGCATTAACGGGCTTATAACGAAGCAATAATTTGTTGATGAACCATTGCTTTTAAAGCTCTACAGAAATTAGCACTCATTGAGCTGACAGACAGCTTTTTTGACTTTTCTCTATCAGCAATCATGGCTTTCTTTCTCATTCTCCTTTCTTTTACTACTCTTACAATCCTCCCTCTAATTTTTTTAAAGGCAGATGGAGAATGGCAGTTCCCATCCTACTACTCTAAACTGTGCTTTGGAACTTGCTGAATTAAAAATATCTATACTGGTAAATTGTGAGCCTTGTTCCAAGTAGCTTGCTAATAATGGACATGACATGATCTGCTGAGGGCCAACAGAAATGATACACTCCTGGTATCACTGGCAAATACACACTGGCAAATCAAGCATCAAAACAAAACAGAGATTAGAATTTATACAATAGTTGGTACTATTAAGTTAACCACGAGGCAGCAGTGTGCTTTTGTGGCCAAAAAGGTCCATGGTCTCCTAGGGTGCATTCAGAAGAGTGTGACCAACTGGTCATGGGAGGTTCTCCTGCCCCTCTACTATGCCCTAGTTAGGCTACATCTAGAATATTGTGTTTACTTCTGGGCTCCCCAGTTCAAGACTGGGGGGCTGGACTCAATGATCTCTTTGGGTCCCTTCCAACCCCAGACATCCTGTGAAGACAGACAGAGAACTAATGGAGAGAGTCCAATGGAAACTACAGAGATGCTCAGGGGCCTGGAGCACCTCTGTGAGGAGGAAAAGCTGAGAGACCTGCGGCTGTTTAGCCTGGAGAAGAGCAGACTGAGAGGGGATCTGACAAATGTTCAGCAACAGCTAAAGGATAGGGGGTATGAGGATGGGGCCAACCTCTTCTCAGTGGTGTCCAGAAACAGGACAACGAACAATAGACACAAACTGTAACCCTGGAGGCTCCATCTGAAGATGAAGAGAAACTTCTTTGCTGTAAAGGTGCCAGAGCCCTGGAGCAGGCTGTCCAGAGAGACTGTGGAGTCTTCTTCTCTGGAGAGACTCCAAACTCACCTGGGCATTGTGATCATGGGCAGCCTGCTTTGGGTGACCCTGCTTTAGTAGGCAGGTTGGACTAGACGCTCTCATGAGGTCCTTTCCAGTGTTTAATATTATATGGTTCTGTGACCTGTACTTTTTAAACCAAGTGCAATGAACTTGATATTGTGACAATTGAACTTGAAATATGAAAATTCATTTCATAATTCACTGGCTGGCCTCAGCAACTATTTCCCCTGTAACTACTTGTGTCCAAATAGAACAAATCAGATACAAAATCATGAACACGTACAACAAATTGCTTGCAGACAATGTGAACAGACTGAAAAGGTTTAGGTAAAAGCAGTCAGAAGAAATTTCACAATCAAATACATTCAAGGAAATTATGGTCAGTTCCTATGGGTTATGTAACAGAAATCACTGCCTTTATTAAATTAGATCACAGCATTGATATTATCTCACCTCTTCCTTTAAAGATATTCTAGCTCCACCAATAAAACACAGAATATGCAAAGCTAATTTAATCCATCCTGCTCAGTAAAACATCAATAGCATCTGTACCAAAATCAAAATTTAGCATTACAGGGATGGAAACCTCATGATCCTGCTTTCAGTATTTTTAATGACATGAACCTCAAAGAAAGTCAATACCAATTTGACAGTAACTAAACCAGAGCTGGATCAGAAGTTATCTGTTGATGCCTTCCCACGTATTACTACAGTTCATATTGGTATCACTTTCCAGCTGTGCAATTAGTATAATCCTTATAAGAAGTTTATAGAAAGCCTACTAGGATTTTTTTTTTCCTTAAAGAGTGGTCAGGTTTTGGAACAGGCTGCCCAGGTGGGTAGTGGAGTCACCGTCACTAGAGGTGTTCAAGAAATGTGTGGGCATGACACTTTGGGACATGGTTTAAAGGTCCTGGTGGTGTTATGCTGATTGCTGGACTCGGTGAACTTAGAGATCTTTTCCAACCAATTCTGTGATTCATTCTCTCAGGATTTCTCTGCCTATTCCAACCACCAGCAGAACACTCAAGGTGCAAAATGCTTGCATAATGCATCCTGTCAGACCGTGCTCTTAACTCGGAAGGAAAAGAGACCTTCATCAGATTTGCCAGCCTTCATAAACACCACTTTCTGCAATCATGAAGATAAATACAATCTTCTCTATCAGGATTATATTGAAAATACCAAATTGATTAAAAATTCAATGTGCTTTATTCAGCTGCCTATTACTGTCAAACACCACATTCATATTCTGTTACTATAGATACCATAGTAATTTTCTGCATTACTTCTGTTCATCTAAATACAACTGTCCAACAGAACCTCAATGGAGCAATGAAAAAGGTTTTAATTAATCATATGCAAATTGTTCTTTTCCTTTAAAAATAAGCCTCGCAAGAGAGATTTAGAAGCTGCAGTAACAATGTTTTTATTGCTACTTAAAAATTACAGCTGCGTAAGGATAATTTAATCTTAAAGGCGTTTAATGGATATGTCTTATCTAAACAGTCTAAATGGCAGAACAGAGAAATGCCTAATTTGGAGCTGCTCTGGGAGGTTGCTGGGGTATATTTTAGCTAACTATGGCAAAGAAACAGAAACAACCTTTAATCACCAATGCTAAGCAGAGAAGAAACACAGGAGCATGAAGTGCGGTTGACTTATGGTATACTTTAAAATAAGTTACAGTTGAAACGCCAAAGCAAAACTGTGTTCAGTTCTGGGGCCCTTACCACATAAGATCAACCAGGTTGGAAGAGACCTCCAAGATCACCCAGTCCAACCTAGCACCCAGCCCTAGCCAGTCAGCTAGACCATGGCACTAAATGCCTCATCCAGGCTTTTCTTGAACACCTTCAGGGACGGTGACTCCACCACCTCCCTGGGCAGCCCATTCCAATGCCAATCACTCTCCCTGGCAAGAACTTCCTCCTAACATCCAGCCTAGACCTCCCCCGGCACAACTTGAGACTGTGTCCCCTTGTTCTGTTGCTGGTTGCCTGGCAGAAGAGACCAACCCCCACCTGGCTACAACCTCCCTTCAGGAAGTTGTAGACAGCAATGAGGTCTGCCCTCAGCCTCCTCTTCTCCAGGCTAAACACCCCCAGCTCCCTCAGCCTCTCCTCATAGGGTTTGTGTTCCAGGCCCCTCACCAGCTTTGTTGCCCTTCTCTGGACACCTTCCAGCACCTCAACATCTCTCTTGAATTGAGGGGCCCAGAACTGGACGCAGTACCCAAGGTGTGGTCTGATCAGTGTTGAGCACAGGGGCAGAATAACCTCCCTTGTCCTACTGGCCACACTGCTCCTGATACAGGCCAGGATGCCATTGGCTCTCTCGGCTACCTGGGCACACTGCTGGCTCATCTTCAGCCTACTATCAACCAGCACTCTCAGGTCCCTTTCTTCCTGGCTGCTCTCCAGCCACTCTGTCCCCAGCCTGTAGCGCTGAAGGACATGAAGGACACTGAGGTGCTGGAGCATGTCTAAAAAGCAATAAAGCAGGTGAATGGTCTAGAGACGAAGCTTTGTGAAGAGCAGCTAAGGAAACTGGGGTTAAGTCTGGAGGTAAGTAGACTGAAGAGAGATCTTCTTGCTCTCCACAACTCTTTGAAAGGATATTGGATGCAGGTGGGTGCCCACCTCCTCTCCTAAGGGAAAAGTGAGATGAGGAGATAACCTCAAGTAGCACCAGGGGAGGTTTAGGTGAGACATCAGGAACAATTTCTTCCCCAGGATGCTTGTCAAGCCTTGGAACAGGCTTCCCAGGGAAGTGGTGTAGCCCTCATCCCCGGAGGGGTTTCAAAGCCATGGAGATGTGTTGCTGAGGAACACGGTTTAGTAGTGACCTGGCAGTGCTAAGTTAGTGGTTGGAATTGATGACCCTAAAGGTCTCTTTCAACCAAAATGATTCTGTGATTCTATGAAAATCCTTGAATTTGCATAAGTCTGAAACAATTCCAGGATTCTATGCAATCCTCTTTTCCAAAATTCAGACTAGTTTCATTTTTATGCAGCAGGGTTTCCCTACACCACCTCAGGTCTATCTTCATTTCAGGCCCATGGCTTACACCACAGGCTGTAGTAGCTGATCTGCTGAGAGCCAAAAATAAAAGTACTTCAAGCACTCGATCAGACTGTGCCCTGAGGGCCTGGAAATTTGAACCCACATTTCCTTCTCTCAGGACTGGAAAAGCATTACGTGAGTCACTCTCAGTCAGTAAGTACCAAGCTCCCGTTGCTGTCGGATGCCAGACACACGCACTTTGATTGTTCACAGAACTGAAGCACAGGCATACAGCACTATAAATGCTGGCTGTATGAGAGCTTCTTCCTATTATGCAATCTCAATAAAGCCAAACTGATCTTACCATGAAAACTGATTTGACTTCAAACCACCTCAGAATCCCCGGTAATTTATACGCCGTCACATAGATGGTTCTCTCAATCCACATATTCTGGGAATACAACAGAAACTCTACATTACCAGAGTGATAGCTTTTATCTCAAGCACAGTCTTCAAACATTATCATCAGGAAGAGGAACAGCAGCATGACAGACTGGGGGAAATTTCCAATGGTATCTTCATTTCCAAAGGTTTTAAGCTGAGGGAGAGTAGTTTTATACTAGATCTCAGGAAGAAGCTATTCAGTATGAGGGTGGCAAGACTCTGGAGCAGGTCACCCATTGTAGTTATGAATGACACCTCCCTGGAGGTGCTTTGTCCATTTTTCTTACTGCTGTAAACCAATGTTGGATACAAGTTGTGTGCTTGAGGACAAGCTAGGGAAAATGTGAGATCGAAGTGCCTCTAAAAGAAAACAAGAGGCTTGTAGTCTAAACTAATTGCTTTACAGACTTCACAGGCTGGTACCACCTGGCACCTGTCTGCTTAAGACAGTGTAGTTATGATAGAAGGTTGTTGTGCTCTCTTGGAAGATGGAAAGATTCTAATAAGTAGTATGTAATGTTGAACCAATTAGAATTTGACACAGTTTTGTGATCCTGTTTCGTAGTCTTTGGTGAAGGGTCTATAAACCTATGCTTAGGTGAAATAAATTGGAACTTGCTTATATTAAGCTCTCTCCCTATCTCTTATTACCCCTGCTACTATGGTATGGCAGCCTATGGCAAACCAGAACATGATAAATTAACTTAACTAAATTCTCATGGAAAAGCATCACATTTAAAGCTGTGCTGCCATTATTGAACCAGGGCATTGTGGCAAGCGGCCACAAAGCTGGAATTTGTTTTTCAGCAAATGCATTCTGCCAAGTCTCAAGCTAAACAAGTAAACCCCCCCCCCCCCCGCCTTGCTAAAGTACTCTGTTATTTTTCCTTCTTACAGCAAATTCATTGTCTGGGTTTTTCTCTCCTTTTCGAACAGGGCGCGAATACTCAAACCGTTGGACTTCATTCACCCTGTAGAAACTGAAAGAAGGGAAAAAGGCACAATCAAAATCAAGTGCTGCCTGTTCAGGGCTTGCTGATACACTCTGCTACTTGTAAAACAGTTCATTCATACATCCACAATGTTTGTGGGATCAGTTTTCCAGTGAGTTGGGTGAGGCCTTGAGTAATCTGGTCTATTGCAGGGCATCACTGCCCATGGTAAGGTGTTTGGAACTTGATCTTGGAGCTCCCTTCCAGCCCATGTCATTGTATGAATCTATGAGTCTCTGCTAATACTCAGCATACTGTGCCAGTTTGAGCTTAGCTGGGATATATTACTGAGAGGAATTAGAATAGAATAGAATCAACCAGGTTGGGAAGAGACCTCCAAGATCATCCAGTCCAACCTAGCACCCAGCCCTAGCCAGCCAGCTAGACCATGACACTAAGTGCCCCATCCAGGCTTTGCTTGAACACCTCCAGGGACGGTGACTCCACCACCTCCCTGGGCAGCCCATTCCAATGCCAATCACTCTCTCCTGCAAGAATTTCCTCCTAACATCCAGCCTAGACTTCCCCCAGCACAGCTTGAGGCTGTGTCCCCTTGTTCTGTTGCTGGTTGTCAGGGAGAAGAGACCAATCCCCACCTGGCTACAATCTCCCTTCAGGTGGTTGTAGGCAGCAATGAGGTCACCCCTGAGCCTCCTCCAGGCTAAACAACCCCAGCTCCCTCAGCCTCTCCTCAGAGGGTTAGGTTAGATTATAGGCTGAAAAGGAAACAATGTTGATGCCTACTTCATTCGCAGGCTTGCTAAAATGTATAAAAACAAGAACACAAACATAGATAACACAGCTGCTCTTTGGCTCTTGCTGCATGCACTAATCTCTCTCTAACCTGCTGTCTGGGTAACTAATCCATCTGCTTCTTAACCCCCTTGGCCAATTTTCCAAACTCAACTTGAACGTAAGGCAACGTCTGGGATAAGGCAGAGAGGTGGGAAAGAGGTGGAAGGGTGGTTGAGAGCCCCTCCTGGGGACGCAGGTTTCTGGGAGGGCTGTTGTGTTTCTGTATTACTTTTCAACTTGCATATTTCTGCATATAGCTGTATACATTGTAAATATCTGCTTGTATATTGTGCTAAGATGTAAATACGAAGCTTCGTTCTTTAATTGCCAGCCACTGAGTCTAGTCTGGTGACTTTCTTCAGTGGGGATGGGGTGGGGGGGGCAGGTGACACCCAAACCATCACACGTACTCATGGAATTTCCTTACAATTACTACTCTCCTAAGCACAAATTTGCTAGACAACAACAAGAACTAAGTTAAGTGTTATAAAGGAGAGTGATAGAATTGAAAACCCAACTCAAAACTCACCTCACAATTTGTTCTGACACCGGTCTGTGAAATTTAGAAGGTAAATCCAGTTTTGGCTTCACAGTAAAGCACTGAATATCTGAATTCAGGGGTTAAGAACTGAAAAGTGGATTTCAGTTGCACAGAACAGGCAGCAGGAATGTGAAGAAAGGACAGAACAATAAAATGAACGCATTACACCCATAAAGGCAGGAATGAAATGGTCTCCTGCTCACATTGGCCCTAAATCCTTGATCTGTGTGGCTTCAGGAGCTGTTGCACAGCCCAAGGATACATTGGCCAGAGGAGCTTTTAATGTCATCGCCTGGTGGAGAGGTCGTTTTCATTTTCTCTGCATTTGGAAACTGAGTCAATAATCTTGCTTCAAAGTCTTCTCGGCGTTCATACTCCTTCCCCCGGTAGATAAAGACTTTGTTCTGGAAATAAATGGAGAATTAAACCCCTCAGAATCATAAACCCAGTAATCTGAGATCACTGAGTCCAGCCACTGACCCAACACCAGTATGGCTAATCTCCTCAGTAATGAACATGGATCCCAGCAGCAGTGGCGCCGATGCTGTTAGGTGATACAATCATTAGTTTATACAAACATTTTATGGTAGTTTAGCAGAGCACAAATGGACTTGTGGGGGACTTGAAGGTCTCTCCTATGAAGAAAGACTGAGAGAAGAGAGGCTGTTTATTCTTGAGAAGGCTGAGAGGCGATCTTGTTAATGTCTCTAAGTGTCTGAGGGGTGGGTGTCAAGATTAACAGTGCCAGCCTCTTTCCAGTGGTGCCCAGTGATGGGACGAGGAATGACAGGTACCAGCTAGAACACAGAAGGCTCTGCTTCAACACGAGGAGACATTTCTGTATGTAGATTGTGGGTGATGGAGCACTGGAACAGTATGTCCAGAGAAGCTGTGGAGTCTCCCCTTCTGGAGACTTTCAAAACCTGCGGCCTGCTCTAGGTGATGCTGTTGATGGCATGGTTTGAGAATTAACACGGAATTACTCACTTATAAACAGAAATTAATCTCCTAAGTGAGTATTTCAAGGAGGAAATACTTCACCAGCCCCTGGCCTAATATTAAATATCTCTGAGTCTCTCGGAATCAGAGAATAATCTGAGATTAATAGCAGTAATTCTATTCTTCTGTCTCTTGAACTTCCCTAATCTGCTGTAGCTTTTCCACAGGGAGAGACACTCTTTCCAAATGGAACATCCTCAGCTCCTAGGACAGATACGCGCAACAGAGCAGCGAAGGAGCTCATGTGTTAGTTCCACGCCACGAACAGCCAAGTGCCAGAGTTCAGAATATCATGAGGTGATGCAATTCTGATGTGTTAAATCCCCACCCTTCTTCATCCACTAATTCATATAAATCCTACCATTAATTAACAAATCTCAACTATTATTAGACTTATGTTACTGGTATCAACCAAGGGAGATGTGTTTTAAACTGACACATGACTTAGGAAGACGAACTACAAAATTGCTTCTGAAGGCATCGCACATTTCTGATATTCAACTTCGTTTTAGTGATTGCTTCAAAGGACACTCACATGAAAACGTGGTCATGCCCAAAAGGCTTCTCTACCATACCCACATGCACAAATATACACCTGTCAGGAAAAAGGTCACCATTTCAGATGGTGCTGGATGTTGTGTATTGGGTTGTACATCTTCATTTCCAGCCATACCCTGAAGAAGTGCAAGACATTGGATATGTCTTAAGAAAAAAAAACCAGTTTTCTACTAAAATTCAACCATTCCATATTAGAAAACAGAAAGGACAAACCAGCATTTGCTTTACACACCTAAAAATCAACCATCAGTGTTAGTTATGCTGGAAACAATGCACTGATATCCAATAATATGCTTTGTCCACAACTCGGAACTTCCAAAGCAAGACATCTTGCTGGTGTCACTGGGAAAAGGCAGACACTTACCCTTATGAATGTTGGAAAACCCTGGCCGTAGTATCCAACAGCAAAATAGTCTGGTTTTGGTCTTATCACTTTCACAATGTTTTCATAGAACTGGGCTTGCTTTCTCTGCAAAATAAACAGGAGGAATTTTAATGACCTAAACTCTGAGGAGACATCCTAAGGTCTAGATCTTTTTTTTTATATCTATCTCTGGAATTACTAAAAATCTGCCTGTCCAACCTGCTTGTGCTAGTTTGAGCCTAGCTAGAATGTTTTGGTGAGAAGAATTAGATCATAGGCTGAGAAATGAAAACAATGGTGAGGTCTACTTCCCTCACAGTCTTGCTGAGAGGTGTAGAAAGGAAAAGCAAAACATTAGATAAAGTCACTTCACTTGGGCACTTGGCTCTTCACCTGCTGGGGACCAGAGGCTGCTGGCTGGACTCCATCTTGCTTTCTAACCTCACCCTCCATTTGCCTTGCTGATTCACCTTTGCTTCTTAATCCTCTTGGCCGAACCTCCATTCTTCCTTGGGACTGGGGTAAGGTTGAGAGGGGTAGGGGGAAGGGGAGGGGTGGTTGAGAGCCCCTCCTGGGGACTCAGGTTTCTGGGAGGGGAGTTGTGTTTGTATTACCTTTTTTCCCTTATATATTTCTGTATATAACTGTATATACTGTGAATATCTGCTTGTAAATTGTGCCAGCTGTAAATATAAGCTTCATTCAAATTTCCAGAGCCAGCTGAGTCTAGTCTGGGTGATTTCTAAAGTGTGGGGGGCGGGGAACACCCAAACCATCACACTGCTCTAGATGAACCTGTTTTCACAGGGGGCTTGTGCTACATGATCTTCAACCTTTCCAGCCCCTATCACTCTGTGACTCTGTGATCTCTCTTAAAGATGTTTCCTTCGCCCCTATTTCTTCACCTTTAGATATATGCTAATATTTTGAAATACTGGCCTCTGTAGCCAGTATTTTACGCTCATCTTGGTGAACCTCACTGGTTCATATCCAGTATCTGTTTTGCTGAATGTCCCATGGGAGGTTGGAGTAGATGATCTCTAAGGTTCCTTCCAACCTAAGCCATTCTATGAATTTAGAAGGCATCCTGACCTCCTGGTTGTGGCAATGCTGAAACACCAGAACGATTAAGCACATTCTTCCAAAGGCAGCTCATCTTGATGGTGCTCACTTTTTAGTTTCTGGCTGCTGCATTTCATTACAGTTTTCTACTACTTCTTTTCCATATTTACAACTATTTATTTGCATCCAGTTGTGAACTGCAGAGAACCAGAACTTTTGGAATCAAAACACGCATGCCAGATACCATCTGTTTTCAAAGTGGAACCCTTCTTCATCTCCAACAATGAAACAATAACAAATGTGTGGCTCGAGATGATCTGTTCATTAACTTATATTTTATTTCTTTCTGTAAGTGGATGAATTCTGATTTGGGGGGAGGTTTATTACTGCTCCCATACAATAAATAACAGTAAATGGTAAGAAGACTACAGAGACCCAAATCCGCCGTATATTTTTCAGCTCTCCTGGAGCAAAAACTATTTTGTCATTTGTGAATTGTCTCCGAGTCTAATGTTTGATACTGCTTGAATAAAAGAGACAAGGGGGAGAACAGAAAGAAACAAAAAAAAACTTTTACATTTTATTGTAAGAGGGAAAAAAAAAACCCAAACTGGCATGCTGTTCACCAGCAGCAATAAGAACACTTGATGGAGTTTCTGAGTCTTGACTCATAGGGGAGCATGAATTTGGATCTTTTCTTTATTAGGGATGAATGCCCAATGCACAGTGGTACTAATTTTTGTGACATCTCTCTCAATTTCTCCTGCCTGATTAATAAAGAGCAGATTAACTCAGCTGTGGGAACTGGAAGCTCTGGGTCTCCCCGGTTAGAAGAGGGAGAAACTCCATTTCCACATGCAGACAAATTATACTTGTTTATACCACTGTCTGAAATTATGCCACTGTCTGAAATTATGCCACTTAATGTAAACAATGACACATTTACTGTGCAAAAGAAACGGTGAAAAATACATAACAATTTATTATTTGCCATCAGCCACAATCTCTAAAGTGCAAATTCAGACTTCTCCCTCAAAGTGAATATCGTATGATGAGCAGAGTGGCTGTCTCTGTGACAAAGCTGTTCATGTTCCCATGTGCAAGCATAGAGGAGATGGAAAATTAAAAATGAGGGACTCTGAGTAGTTACCCACTGGTGAATAATCATATCTGACACATGAGAATCATTTCCAGCTGAGGAACCATCTCCATCAGATTCCTTTTATATTGAAATGAAGAATGTTCTCTTTTGAGCACAGCCCTAATGGCAGTGGTGCAGGCAGTCAGCCAAGGAAGACTCTTCTGGTACACCATGCACCTGAGAAATGCTCCATATAGACATCTCTTACCTCCCACAGTACAAAGCAACATGAAACCAGGCTCCAGATTTGTTAGGCAGATCGATATGATCTGTCTGAAACTATCAATCCGTCATTAAAATCAGCTGAAATGCCACAAAAGGAGGAACACCAAAAAGGGATATAAATTCATCTCTAGAGAGCCGAAGGACGGAACCACAGATGAAAACCAGGAGTGAAGGAACCATAAAAGTGAGAGGAGAGATTTTTTACCTTTATGCTTTCCTCCCCAAGAAAGGAGATTCCGGGGAGATGAGGATGGAGATGCCTCTAAGAAGGTGGCTCCTAGCCCTCCTCAAACTGAGTAAAGGGTGTAATGACACCATATTAATGCCCAGCTCAAACTGGGATAAAGCAGATAATTCCAGTAAATCAAGCATGATGGACTCTGCTGAGTGCAAAGTTAAAAATGTATCAAACCCCCAACATTATTTTTCAGAACCAAACTGGAATCACGTCCCAGCTCATGCGAACATGGTTGAGAAGTTCAGAGGGACAGCGACAGCTGCCATTTATCTCTTTGGAGAAGAGCAAGGCGGGGGGAAAACTGGTGCAGGCATAATGAATGGGTAACGTCAGGGCAAAAATAACTAACTCTAGACATCAATGCTTAGGGATTATTCATACCTAAAAAAAGAAATGTGAATCTGGAAAGACACTTGAGAGAGAATGGTGTTGTTGTTCGGGGCTTTTTTTTTCCCCCTCACGTTCCCGTTTATATCTAAATTCCAAACTTCCTTTTATATACCAAATAAATCAGCTTAATGTTAACAAAACACTCTTCTTTCAGCTCAAAGGGAAAAAACAGAAGTGCCATCTTTTTCAGGCACTCCAGTGATAGCCAGTTAGACAACATTTGTCTAACAGTGTCAGAGCTGGCATCTATTTTGGCACTCTACTGTTGCAAGAGAGATTTTTTGATAATATTACAAAAGCTTAGAAATTAAATTCTTGAAAAAAAAATCGTTGTAGTGTCTGTGTCATTTAAAAAACCCAAAACAAATGGAGAACCTACCAGCAGTTCACTGAGTTGTTCATAATCAAACATCTCATTTTCATACTGTTCTGCAAGTTCTTTACCCAAGGCAATGGCCTCTTCCCACATCTGTTGAAAAGAAAATATCACAAAATAACAAGATGAAAAAGAAAATACAACCCTGAACTACATACCTTGGTTAAACAACAACAGTGGAATAAAACAGGTCTTAATAAATCACAACAAAATGTCACATGCCTGAAAACACAATGTGCCAAAGAGCTGCAGCAACATTATCCACATGTCTCTACTGGATGCAAATCGAGGGAAAATATCATAGAATGGTTTGGGCTGGAAGCAACCTTAAAGATCATCCAGTTCCAACTTCCCTGCCATAGGCAGGGACACATTCCACCACACCAGGTTGCTCAAGACCTCATCCCACCTGGTCTTGAACATCTCCAAGGAGGGAGCATCCACAACCTCTCTGGACAGTATGTTTGAGTGTCTCACCACCCTCACTGTAAATAATTTCTTTCCAACATCCACTCTAAATCTCCCCTCTTCCAGCTTAAAGCCATTCTCCCTCATTCTAGGATACAAGCCCTTGTACAAGTTTCTCCCCATTTTTCTTGTAGACTCCCTTCAGATACTGGAAGGTTGCTCTACGGTCTCCCCAGAGCCTTGTCTTCTCTTCATGGCCCTCCTCCAGACCCACTCCAACAGATCCACTTCTTGTTGTGTTGCTGGCCCCAACACAGCACCAAACCGTTTCAGAAACCAAATGATTCCTGCCACCCCTACTGGATATCTCACAGCATCTACACACAGCCTGCCCACGAAGAATCCCAGAACCCAGGGCTTTGGGCAAACGCTGTTGATGGATTGCAGTTCACGATCACCTCTCTCCCCCTCTAATATGTCTAATCTCTATTAGTTAGGACAGGCAATTTGCAGATATTGCTTTGAACAAATATTCATTATATTTCCATTGCTTCTTTTGCCTCTCTCGTTCTTCAACCATGAAATTCAGCAGCCGTCTCAACTGACCCGAAGAAATTTAACAATATCTTTCAGCTCTTTGGAAGGCAGCAACCTTAATGAGGGAATGGGGTTTAAGTGTGTATTTTTAAGGGCTTTTTTTCCCCCCTGCTCTAAAGATAAAGAACCACTCAAACCCCAAAAGATACTTAAATCAGCACACCAGGCTATCTAAGATCAAACTTGATGATCTGCCTCTGCTGCTGAAATTTGGCTGCACTGCTGACTTCACTTTATTAAAGAGATGAGATTTGGAATGAGTTATAAATCCATTTGGTTTGTATTACTCCTTTATCTTAAATTCAAATCTCCTGTCCAGACCACCTAATTCTCCTCTCAGGATCAAGCCACATGTTCTGTGACCCCGTGAAGTACTGCAACCGGATGAAGGACAGCTGAGGAACAGGACTAAGCACATTTCCCCATCACTCCCTGAAGACATCCAGCTTTGGGAATGAAGAGCTTTAGATGAAGCACCACAATATCCACAGATGGTGGGAGCTGGATAGGGACAGTCTCTTAAGTGATGCCCAGCAACCACACAAGGGACAATTGGCAGAAAGTGGAATCTAGGAGGTTCCACCTGAACACGAGGACAGACTTTACTGTGAGGGAGCCCTGGAGCAGACTACCCAGGCTGTGGAGTCTCCTTCTCTGGAGAGCTTCCAACCCCATGTGGACATTGTGATTATAGTAGCCTTCCAGTATCTGAAGGGGGCCTACTGGAAGGTTGAGAAGGGACTATTTACAAGGTCTTGTAATGACAGGATGAAGGGTAATGGGTTTAAACTGGAAAAGGGGTGATTCAAAGTAGATGTTAGGAAAGAGTTCTTTACAGTGAGGGTGGTGAGACACTGGAACAGATTCCCCAGGGAGGCTGTGGATGCTCCTTCCATGGAGGTGTTCAAGGCCAAGTTGGATAAGGCTTTGAGTGACCTGTTGTAGTGGAAGGTGTCCCTGCCTATGGCAGGGGGGTGGAACTGGATGATCTTTGAGGTCCCTTCCAACCTAAACCATTCTATGATTCTGGGCAACCTGCTCTGGGTGACCCTGCTTTGGGAGGAGGTTGAACTGGATAAATCTCCAGAGGTCCCTTCCAACCCCTAGCATGCCAAGAATCTGTAATTCTTGGAAGTTGGGGAAGGAAAAGAGGAAATCTTCATGCACATAACCAATGTCTGCATCCATCCTCAGTCCCACCTGATTTAAAGCACTATGCAAATAAGAAACATATTACCCTGCAAGAGCCTCCCAAGCACCTCCAAAACACACAAATAAAATTGCACCGTTCAAAGCTGCAAGTCAGCACTGGGTGAATTTTAGTTGTCTTTTGACTTAGCAAGTTGAAAACATGTCTGTTAAGAGAAACGACTTTTAGGGGAATTCCCAGTTCTAAAAGCTGATTTTAAAGCAGGAGTAAAACATGAGTAGTTCATACAGCTGTCAGTATGACCAAGACTGCTGTCAGCATTGGCTGAGGAGGGCAAGGCTATGAAAGATTTAGGGGCAGAAACACCAGACTTGGACTTAGAATAGCTTTTTTTTTCTTCCAAGGAACTGTCAGTTCAGAGACCAGCGAGGCTGAATCCTCTGCAAGTCTCCTCTGATGAGTCATGTGCCAGTGACACAAAATCAAGACATCAGTTGTGTCCCACTGGTTTAGTCTTCATCCCTGCTCCTCCCTGGAAATGAGGAGTTAATTTTCAGGTGGATGGCATCCATCCTGCAAACTCAGCCAGCGATGGAGTATAATATTGACAGGCTGGGGACAGAGTGGCTGGAGAGCAGCCAGGAGGAAAGGGACCTGGGGGTACTGGTGGATNCCTGAAGGGAGGTTGTAGCCAGGTGGGGGTTGGTCTCTTCTCCCAGGCAACCAGCAACAGGACAAGGGGACACAGTCTCAAGTTGTGCCGAGGGAAGTCTAGGCTGGATGTTAGGAGGAAATTCTTGCAAGAGAGAGTGATTGGCATTGGAATGGGCTGCCCAGGGAGGTGGTGAAGTCACCGTCCCTGGGGGTGTTCAGGAAAAGCCTGGATGAGGCACTTAGTGCCATGGTTTAGTTGACTGGCTAGGGCTGGGTGCTAGGTTGGACTGGATGATCTTGGAGGTCTCTTCCAACCTGATTGATTCTATTCTATTCTATGACCTGGCAGACTGAGCCATGGAAAGCAGAAGGGATGGAAAGAAGCAGGGAGCTGCTGATGGTGAAGCAGATGAGGAGTTGCAAAAGGAAAAATTTATGGAAGATGACAGGAAGAAAGGACAGAGATTTATGATCTTTAGGTAAAGGGAGTGAAGGAAAGAGAAAATATGGGCCAGAAAAGACATTGATATGGTTGAGTGAGGGAAACAGAGCTTTTGGGACCTGAAGAAAATAAATGGGCAAATGCCTGGGCAAACAGAGACTGAGCAGTGACCTAACTTAAGACAGAAAGGCAACAGATGCTCACGAGGCGTAGAGCCTGGTACCTATAATAAATACGTCTTTACAGCTCCACATGATGTTAAACCCCTTCTCTTCATTTTTCTCAATTCTACAGCATGGTTCACAATGTTATTTATCTAGGGAAGAGGACTGAAATGAGCATCAGTTACCTCATGTTTGTCAAGTGTCTCAAAGATGAAAAACAGATCAGAAAGACTAATTACAATCACTGTAATGAGGGATCACGTCTGCAGGAAATCACCAGGCAGACTGCAAGCTCTGCAACACAATTAGTGCAAATGGAAGGATCTGAATGTTTTTATCCACATTATGTATCTAATGTAGTATGATGATACAGAGAATATTTCTATTTCTCAACAAAAATTAAGCTGAGTTTAATGGCATATTTGTTGAAAATGGAATCTATCTTCACACTCTAGGCTGAGTTAATTTTGACTCAGAAGAGCAATGTACTACCAGTTTAGAGAAGCTGAATTAATATTCAGTTGTTTGGTAAGTCACCAAGAGAAACCTTTCAAAATCACTTAACCTCTCTTCATCTTGACTGCCATTTTCTTTTTAACTTCAGTCATCCAGAACTACTTCTGCACATTTTCATTTCAAAGAAAATGGCATCACCATAATTTTCCTTGTTCTCCATTTGGGGTGTTCCAGATTTAACCAGTACCCCTCTAAAACCAAAGCACTTCAGCTCGCTTTTCTGTTGTCAAAATATTTACAGCTGATCTCAGGCAAACAGCTTTGGAGCTGAAGGAGATTGGAGGTAAATGGAAGTCTAAATAAGTTCAGATTTTCATCGACACTGTAATCAAACTTACTTGGTTCTTCCACAGAATCATGGATAAGATATTGCGATATGTTTCCAGAGCACGTCTGGCAACTCAAAGCACCAGCTTGGTGCTAAGGCTGTTTGCTACTTAACAATGACTAACTGCACCCCATCATCAAGAAGAAAGGGATTCTGCATTAGTATGGCAGAGAGAAGAGAGAAGTCAGAGAATCATAGAATCAAGCAGTTTGGAAGAGACCTCCAAGATCATCCAGTCCAACCTAGCACCCAGCCCTAGCCAGTCAACTAGACCATGGCACTAAGTCTAGGGGGCTGAGGCACTGTGTTGGCATTGATCAGCATGAACGTAATGATGCCACTGCAGCTTTGTAATCTATGGGTCACAGCATAGCAAACTCATCCCAGACCATCACCTACACTGCTCTCCTGTCCTGCAGCCCATCAAAACTTTGAAAACAGCATAGACCTGTTGGAGCAGAGGATACCACAGCAATGATGTGAGGGCTGGAATCCCACTGCTGTGAGAATAAGCCAAGAGCAGTAGGGTTCATCAGCCTGGAGAAGAGAAGGCTCAAGGGAGACCTTGTCACCTTTCAGTACTTAAAGGGGCCAATCAGAAAGATGGGGACAGAGAGGCATGAGTTTAAGCTAGTAGAGGAAGGTTCAGACTGGAAAGAAGTGTTTGGTAGTGAGGGTGGTGAAACACTGGTCCAGGTTGCTCAGGTGGTAGATACCTCATTCTCGGAACCACTCCAGGTCAAGCTGCCTGGGGCTCTGAGCAGCCTGCTCTATATGCAGATGGCCCTGCTGACTGCAAGGGAGTTCAGACTGGATGACACTTAAAACTCTCTTTCCTTCCACAACATTCTGTGATTCTAAAACCAGACCTTTGTTGCTGAAAGCACATCAATGCCACCTATTTATTAACTGATGATTTTGGCAGAATTAAATCTCATTTATGATTTTTCCCCCCCTTTCCAGCCTTGTCAGCTGAGACTGTAAACACAGGCATTGTGTTTCCACCGAGCCTCCCCCGCCCTGATCACCCCTTCAAATGTTACCAAATATAAATATTAATAACTATTCTTATAAATGTTTCAAAGCCTGAAGAAGGAATCTTCAAATAAAATGACATAGCATCATAGAATCAACCAGGTTGGAAGAGACCTCCAAGATCAGCCAGTCCAACCTAGCACCCAGCCCTAGCCAGTCAACTAGACCATGGCACTAAGTGCCTCATCCAGGCTTTTCCTGAACACCCCCAGGGATGGTGACTCCACCACCTCCCTGGGTAGCCCATTCCAATGCCAATCACTCTCTCTGTGAAGAACTTCCTCCTAACATCCGGCCTATATCCCACCACAACTTGAGACTGTGTCCCCTTGTTCTGTTGCTGGTTGCCTGGGAGAAGAGACCAACCCCCACCTGGCTACAACCTCCCTTCAGGTAGTTGTAGACAGCAATGAGGTCACCCCTGAGCCTCCTCTTCTCCAGGCTAAACAACCAATATACATGCAGTGATCACTCAATCCTAGCATGACTTGTCCTTGCAGACATTCATCTATCTATAAGTGGAAATGGACAGGAGAAAAACAGAAGAAAGAATCACAGAATCCCAGCATGGTAAGGGTTGAGAAGGATCTCTGTAAATCATCCAGACGACCCCTCTCTGCTATAGCAGGGTTACCCACAGTAAGTTACACAGAAATGCGTCCAGGTGGCTTTGGAATCTCTTCCGAGAAGGAGACTCCACAATCTATCTGGGCTCCAGCACCCTCACACCAAAGAAGTTCTTAAGTTCAAGTGATAACTCCTTGTGTTCCAGTTTGTGCCCACTGCTCATTGTCCCATCACTGGCCACCACTGAACAAGAGTCTGGCCCCATACTCTTCACCCTAGCCCTTCAGCTCTTGCTAAGCATGGAGAAGATTCCCCTCTCAGGTTGCTCTGCTCCAGGCTAAAAAGCCCCAAGTCTCTCAGCCTTTCCTCCTCACAGAGATGCTCAGGTCCCCTCAACACCTTCATACCCTCCCACTGGACTCTCTCAAATGACTCTCTATCTCTCCTGAACTGAGGAGCCGAGAACTGGATGCAGTATTCCAGATGTGGCCTTATAAGGGCAGAGTAGGGGGAGAGGGGAACCCCCCTTGACCTGTTTGCCACACTTTTAATGCACACCAGAATACAGATGACATTTGTTTGTCACCTGATTGACTTCAATACTTTGATCATAGTTGGTTTACAAGTCATACTGCTCAAATTGTGTGTCACGAGCTTTAACGAGACACTTTTAGGTCCAGGGAAAAGACAAACCTGCCTTTTTCCCATCATTTGCAACACAGCATAAAAGTGCCTTGCCATGGGAAAAGAATCTTTCCCTTTCTGTCAGTCCCTACTTTTTGCCCCTCTCCAGCCACAAGACCTGTCTTAAAGAAAAGCACCTTTTTTTTTGTTAGCACTACCTGTTTAGAAGCCCAATTCTGCTCCAAGATCTCTATTTCAAAATTTGTCTGGTTCAATCCTCCGAAGGAGTGAGGAGAAGTTGTTTTATGAAACTCAATTAGCAAAATGTCAAGTGCCCTGAGCTCCGGAGGTCTGTGAATCCATTAACCACCCAGCTCTCTCCTCAGCTGTTTGTGCAGCTGGACCGCAACGTCGCCAAAGACAAAACCCAAAAGCTGGCCATTTTTCCAGCAGCACAGCATCAGGAACTGTGGGTTTATTAACATCCCCTGCACAACCCTCCTAAAACTTTCTCTGTTTGCTATGGAGAAAATTTATTCAGGTGAGGATAGTGGGGCTGTGGTGAAAGATCCTGATAAATGAAATCTATATTCTTGAAGGTCAATAACTCCCAATCTGCTGCCTCACAGATTTCCTGCCTTGGAAGGTTTCCCAGGTTTGCCCAGGACATGGCAGGTCTTCTGGAGGAATGAGACGTACAGGGAGCTACTACACAGGATTTGTACGAGGTACAACTCATTAATGTGAGAAACAATTTATCTGGAGAGTGTACCAGAGAGAGAGAGAGGTTGGCCATTGTGGAAGGAAAATGCTTCTACTATAGTGAAGGCGTTAAGAAAAATGTGTGTAGCCTAAATTTAGTTGTGTAGACATGAGCCGCAAATTGCTGTGGGAAAGCCTTTGGGGATGCAGGAGGAGATGCTTTTGGGGAAAACCTAGCAATTTATTATTGAAGCTGGATTGCTTGATGCCTAGAAAGAACTGCAGCATCCAATTTAGGAATTGAAGTTCTTTAATAGCAGCAAAGAAGGATCTCAGGATACTTCTCAGCTCCTGCTGAGTTAACAGTCACTAAAAATGAAATAGTCGAGGCTAAAGATATTATCATGCCATATTCTGGTGCAAGAGGGACATTCCAAGCCATTTAAATTTCAGATAGTGTTAATTAACCATCTCATAAGCTTAACATTTTAAATAAAATGTTAAACCAGCATTTATGTATGGGTAGTTCTTAATTCAACACATGTAAGATACAGCCATGGTTGGAAAGCCTTTAAAAGTGTGAGCTATCTGCACTTGGGAACATGGTGAACACTGAAGTCTTCTCCGAAGACTCTCTCTGTCCTCCAGAGCTCTCAGGATGGGCTTACATCTGAAGTAGGATATGAATCATAGAATGCTAGGTTGGAAGGGACCTCAAGGATCACCTGCTCCAACCTAGAATGATAATAGTGAAGTTCAAATGAGAGGATAAAGTTTAAATGAGATGACCTAGCATCCTGAGCTGACATAAGCCTCACTGATTTTTGGCAGATGGGAGTTTCACCACTACCTCACTACGTGGAAGAAAAAGGTCATTTGATGCCATCCTATGAGCTGGCAAAAGAAGAGATTTTAAACAAACTCATGGCATTTATTGTGTTGTTTCAACACAAATATTTCGTGGCTCCAGTAAAACAGTAAAAGCTTTTTTTTTTGTCAGTGGGGAGGAGAAGGGAGCAAAAGGAGGAGTAGAAATAAATGAGTGCGCATTTATTTACTTTTTTCTCCCATTGCTTTCAATTTATGGAGCAGCAGTGGAAAACAGGTACTGATTTATAGACTCAGGCACCACCAGCAAACTTGAAATACGTTGATGTTTTTGTATTTTACTGTTCTGCTGTTTCCTCTGCAGCTCCAGTGACCACACAAGCCCATTTAGAAGCAGTATCTTCTCTTTCCCAAAGATACCAAGAATCTCTTGGATTCAGCAGTCCATTAGCATTGACTAACACCAGGGCAAAGTTTCACCGTGTCCTCCCTCACTTTATCATCATCACTATTTTCCCTTCTCATCCCAAGATACTCTAACCTACCACTTTTCAGTAATGTTCCTGGATTAAGGGCTTTGTTGAAAACTACAAAGCTTCAGCAAAACACAGAGAGAGCAAACACTTCAGAGCAGTTCAAAGGATAGGTTAGACTGCTGTGATAAGCGTGAGGATAAGACTTTTAAGGGTAAAAGCCAAGAGGGATGGAGCTGAGACTGGAAAGTGCAACACAGTGAATAATAACAATCTAGGTTCAGGTGACAATGTACATGAGAAGGAAACTTGGAAGTAACAACAGTTCAGTTTGGAAACAAGCAGCTGAGAAGAGTAATGAAAAGCATTATTAATGAGGAATCAAATCCATGAAGTGAAGAACAACAAAATACAGCAGTTGTAGCTGAAAATGCAAATTTACCGCAGGTGAAAGCTGTATTGCAGCTTTACAGAAGATTGGTTTAAGGACCAAAAATCAAATGCAAGCTCCCCAAGAAAAAATAATTGAAAAACAGAAACTAAAATGAGGAACTTTAAATGGATCTCAAACTACATATAACAGGGATATTCATGGTCGTCTCAGTTCTAAGTTAAACTTCCAGAGACTCTAATAAAATTTTGATAGAACCAATTTGTAAAGTGCCCTTCCCTCTCCCCGCTCCTTCCCCAAAGAAAGGAATTCGAAGTAGAGAGGAAAGGTAAGCAACACCCAAATAAATCAATCTCACTCGATTTGGAAGTTTAAAAAAGGAAAGTTTAACAATAACTTAAAAGGGTATCAGAGGTAGGGAGGTTACAGAGGTGTAGGGAAGGGGAA
Organism: Tricholaema leucomelas; assembly: GCA_013400475.1. Lineage (NCBI taxonomy): Eukaryota > Metazoa > Chordata > Aves > Piciformes > Lybiidae > Tricholaema lacrymosa > Tricholaema leucomelas. The sequence continues at coordinate 562,757 of WAAF01009270.1, read as the reverse complement.
ACAACAAATGCAAAAGGTATAAATACAACCTGAGTTTGTGATGGTGGTGGCTTTGTCTGCCTCGTGGGTGATGGCCACATGGTAAACGGCTAGTAATGTGTGCAGAGAGATGCAGGGAGCTGCAGAGTGGTCCAGAGAGAGAGAGGAACAGGAAGTCCCCCTGCTTTTATGGGACAGGAAGGGGGAGTGGGCTAACCATCACCTAGAGTCAGGTTCAGGGTTTACTCCCCCTGGAGTGTTAACCCTATACAATGGTGAAGGCTGGTATTTTGTTCTCAGCCAGAATGAAATGCCCACACTCCTGTTTTCAGCTCAGACCTACACTCCCTAAACTACAAATTTCTCAGGCACTTCTGGTCTAGAAGCGAGAGATCTACTCCATCCCCATCTGTGTTATTGAGAATTATTCTTTCCTACATATTCACCTCACCAGGAATGCTAATATTTGAGGAAAAAGCCTCAGAGTTGGTCTTCAAATGAAAAGTGCACCACAGATTCCCCTATGACATTGCTCTGATGACAGAAGAGGACTGTGATTCCTGAGAGGATGAACTACATCATCCTTTACAATAAAAAAAGCCAGTGTTTCAAAACCAAGTGTCCACTTTAAGGACATCCCTTTCCTCCATATCTACATAACCTTTCTAACCACATCCGACTTCCCTCTCAAGTCCACTGCTTCCCATCAGGCACGCTGGAACAGAAGAGGCACAGTCTCACAACAACTTGAAAACAAAACTCTTTTTGCTTCTGTAAAAGCCTGGAAGTAGATCTAAGCTGTCCAGCATGAAGTGACCTTTTTTAAACATCAATTGTTAACTTTGTGGGAAGAGAATGCAAAGTAGCAAGGTCAGGCTAGAGTGAATCATAGAATCATAGAATCATAGAATGGTTTAGGTTGGAAGGGACCTCAAGGATCATCCAGCTCCAACCCCCTGCCACAGGCAGGGACACCTCCCACTAGAGCAGCTTGCCCAAGGCCTCATCCAGCCTGACCTTAAACACCTCCAGGGAGGAAGCATCCACAACCTCC
>WAAF01009270.1:525049-555767 GCA_013400475.1 Tricholaema leucomelas | reverse complement strand
TGCTTGGGGTTGTTGTGGCCAAAGTGCAGAAACCTGCACTTGGCCTTGTTCAATCTCATCCCATTGGCCTCTGCCCACCCATCCAGCCTGTCCAGGTCCCTCTGCAGGGCTCTCCTACCTTCCAACAGATCAACACCTGCTCAAACAATTGGCTTAGTGCCGAAAACCTGTGACAAATACTGCCCTTACATGTGCCATCGTGTCTTGGTTTGGCATCATAGAGTCAAAGAATGATTTTGTTTGGAAAGGATCTTTAATATCACCAAGTCAAATCATTATCTAATTCTGCCAGGTCTCGTGCTGAACCACACCCCTCAGTACTACATCTCTTTCATTTAAACCTCTTCAGAGATGGTAACTCTACCACCTGCCTAGGCAGCCTGTTTCAGTGTTTGAGAACACTTTCTGAGAAGAAATTTCTTCCAATATCCAACCTAAATCTCTTCTGGTGCAACTTGAAGCCAAATCCTCTCACTCTAACACTTGCTACTAGGGAGAAGAGACCAGCCTCCACCTCTCTCCAACCTCCTTTATCTTGTCTAAAGATGCAAAGCACGAGGAGGAAGTATTACACAGCTTGGCATTCATGTCCTACATGTCTAAATGAGATATTCACAGCCACAAACTAGGCAAGTTACTCACTCGAACTTCTGCACACTGCTCTGTGGAACTCAAGGTGCCAAAGCCATCTCCACACATCTTCACCTCTCAGCACAGAAAATGTTATTACCAGAGAGGTGACTGCATTCAGCAACCTCTATCCAAAAACTGCCCCATAAAACTACTGCTACAGTGCTTTTGCATGCCAGATGAATTTTGCTGATGTTTTCTTGTGTAATAACCCTCTGTTTATTTCAAAACAGAGTAAATATATCTCAAAGCATTTTAATTTAGACTCCACATGTACAGCCTGCCTCGTATTTAGTCTTATTAAAGCTTGGATGCAGTTTTGAGGAATAATTCTCAGTGCATCCCTTAGAAACATTTTGTTTAACACCTTCCACTTTGCAACTTTTCCAAATAGATATTTGATACTTGTGTTTCACTTGGGATTGCTTAGATTAAATCAGACTGCTAAGAACAACTTGAGCTTTAGAATGAGATGAATTTCCTTTATGGAATTAGCATAGCTTCTGGAATAAAACTCAAGGTTGCAATTGGGCTCCTCAATTCAGGAGAGATGTTGAGGTGCTGGAAGGTGTCCAGAGAAGGGCAACAAGGCTGGTGAGGGGCCTGGAACACAAACCCTATGAGGAGAGGCTGAGGGAGCTGGGGGTGTTCAGCCTGCAGAAGAGGAGGCTGAGGGCAGACCTCACTGCTGTCTACAACTACCTGAAGGGAGGCTGTAGCAAGCTGGGGATTGGTCTCTTCTGCCAGGCAACCAGCAATAGAACAAGGGGACACAGCCTCAAGTTGTGCTGGGGGAAGTACAGGCTGGATGTTAGGAGGAAGTTCTTGCCAGAGAGAGTGATTGGCATTGGAATGGGCTGCCCAGGGAGGTGGTGGAGTCACCGTCCCTGGAGGTGTTGAAGAAAAGCCTGGATGAGGTACTTAGTGCCATGGTCTAGTTGACTGGCTAGGGCTGGGTGCTAGGTTGGACTGGATGATCTTGGAGGTCTCTTCCAAGCTGGTTAATTCTATTCTAATAAAGCAGAAGGTTCCAATACACTCCTCACTGGCATGAGAAACAGACCAAGGGGAAAAAATGAACATCTGAACTATTATGTCCCTTGACACTCTGCACCGTATGATCCTTCAAGGGACTAAAAAGAGATCCATGTCTCCTGGGAGACAGAAAGATTTCACTATGGGTGTTGAGATGTGAGGAAGAATGGGACTGCAGTAAAGGCTTCAGAAAGCACTAATTCTTAAAAAGAAAGATTTTTAGAGGATCCCAGCATTGTGGAGGTTGGCAAGGATCTCTGGGGTCCAGTCCGACCCCCTGATTGAGCAGGGTCAGCTAGATCAAGCTCAGCTTGGCAAGTTCTCTACTGACTGCATTTTGAAATGGTAACATAAACCTCCTTCTTAGTAATATGGTGATGACAAGGCTGAACTAAATATGTACATGAACACTTTGGGCTCTGCTGAGTTGGCCTCAGGCCGCATGGGTGGTACATAGGAGGTCAATCTATTTATTGAAGCTAAGCATGATGCTTATATCATGGAGTTCCATACAGGGGTGTGTACTTTGATAGGCTTACACAGCAGAAACGGGCTCTCCACACACACAGAGGCAGACCTGACCAACCACCCCCCTTAATCCCCCTTTGTGCAGCTAGCCACAGCATTTGCTTGTTCCCAGAGCTAACCAGCCTGCCCCCTCGCACAGCTCAGAACTTTCTCAGCTTCTCTGCCAGCCTCCCAAGGCCACTTTTCTGCAGCTGTTCTTCCTTATCGGAATGACCTAAGTCTGTTCAGTTACTCAGCCCTGCTCAAACCCCAACATGGCTTCTCACTAGAAGAAGGACGCTGAGGTGCTGGAGTGGGTCCAGAGAAGGGCAATGAAACTGATGATGGGTCTGAACACCAGGTCTTGTGAAAAGCAGATGAGTGAGCTGGGGGTTGTTCAGCCTGGACAACAGGCTGCTAAGGGGAGACCACACTGCTCCCTACGACTCCCTGAAAGGAGGTTGCAGCGAGGTGGGAGCTGGTCTCTTCTCCCTAGTATCACATAACAAAACAAGGGGAAATGCACCGGGGGAGGTTTAGATTGGATATTAGGATTTTTTATTTTTCTGAAAGAGCAGTCAGGCATTGAAATAGGCTGCCAAAGGAGTGGTGGAGCCACCATCCTTGGAAGTGTTCCAGAAACTTGTGGGCATGGCATTTAGGGTGGCCATGGTGGTGTTAGGCTGATGGTTGGACTTGAAGATCTCACAGGGCTTTTCTGACTGAAACAAGTCTATGATTCTGTATGATTTCATAACCTAAGTGTGACGCCTCTGGGCAACCCATTCCAGCATCTCATCACCCTCACTGTAAAGAATTTCTTTCTAACATCCAGTCTGTGAAATACACATTAATTACAAGTGCCAAAGATGCCTTTTATTTTAATGTCTGAAATCTTAAAATGTTTAAAAATGCAGAACTGACGTAAGAAGCATCATGCAGTTGTGAAGAAGTTTGAAGAACAGATGGATGTTCTAAGATTTGCCACTGGAATGGGCTGCCCAGGGAGGTGGTGGAGTCACCGTCCCTGGAGGTGTTCAAGAAAAGCCTGGATGAGGCATTTAGTGCCATGGGCTAGCTAACTGGATAGGGCTGGGTGATAGGTTGGCCTGGATGATCGTGGAGGTCTCTTCCAACCTGGTTGATCCTATGATTCTATGACTGACAAACAATTCTGCTACTGGTTAATGCTACTATGATTGTCAAACCTTGAGATCCATTTTGGTACTTACCTTAAGCAGCTTGGCATGCAGAAGTAACGTGTAGGCAGCTTCTGTATAGTTATCACACTCCTTGTGTAGGTCACACAGCTTGTACAAATACCTGCAAGTAACGAAAACAGTGGCTCTAAAAAAACCTTGGTGCTTAAAAGTTACTAAAAACAAGAATTTAGAATGAATGCCTTGCATGCAAACATCTCTATGTGATGTGGCTTGTATTATTACTTAGCAATCAATTCTTAGTAGCTCAGAAATGTCAACATTCTTTCACACATTTTAGTGCAGAGACAACAGCAGGCATACTAGCTTTAGTAAAAAGGTAAATTATATGTATTTTACAAGAAACAATGTAATGAGTAGGTTTTGGACTTCTTTATTGAAAACTAAGTTGCCTGGGTGTTGGTCATTTAATGCTAATTGAACTCTGCTGTTCCTGTCAGCGGGAAGACTGAGAAATGTGTTCTTTTGGCTTTCTTCTTAATCCAGCCCTCGTCCATTCAAAGCTGTGTGCACCTGACGCTGAGTAGTTACCTGTGACTGGCTGAGCTACTGCTGCAGTGTGGTGATGATGCTAAAATCTTTTATGACCCCATTTGGCTGTAAGGAAAATGGAGACGAGTGAAAATCTCAGTACCTTTTAGTTCTGATCCCTTCTGAGGGCTGTCAAAATGGCAGGATCTAGATCTTCAAAGAGGTATTTATAACAAGCCTACTAGAGTTCAGGGAGGATCTGAACAATTCTCTTAATCATATGGTTTAGTTTTAGGTAGCTCTCTGAGGAGTGGGGAGTTGGACTCTATGATCCTCATGAGTCCCTTCCAACTTGAGATATTTTATGATTCTAAATAATTAGTTTTTAAGACTTCAGTGGTTGATCTCTATCTTCAAACAGCTAAATAAAATGTGGGATTATGTAAAGCTTCTACTTCTGTTTGCAGACATCCTTTAGGACCAGTTGCTTTTTCACTGCACTCTTTTTCTGCATGCACACAAGTAACTTGTGATGTGTAACGAATCCAGCAGAGAGGCTGTGCAAGAGATAGAACATTGCTCCACTATGGAGACAAATAAAAGTCTTCTTCCTTAACTTCAGTGTCATCTTCCTTAACTTTAATATCATCACACCTCTGGATGGGGATTCTCTTCATTTGCACACCTCTGGACGGGGATTCTCTTCATTTGTTTGTTAGATTCTCTTAGTGACAATTTAACCTCTCCACCATAAAACTATTAAAGTTGTGAAAACACAGATCTTTGACACATTATGTTTGTTAACAGAAAAAAGGAGAGAATTTGTGGGGGGATTTGGTAGTGAGAGACCATTTGTCTTTAAAGAGGTGCTGAATAGGGCAGACCTATGACTCCTTTGTCCACGTTGATCAATCCTGCCCTTTGCTAGTTCGTTTTTTTCCCCTGTAACCTACTAAGGCACTAATTAAAACCATTTAAACAACAGGAAGCAATTTTGAAAATGATAATTCTTCCAAAAAGGTAACAAACAGACATCTGAGAACTAGTCAATAAATAATATCTAGCTAGCTAAAATAGCAATAAAAAACAAAACCTNCACTGGCACAGGTTGCCCAGGGAGGTTGTGGATGCTTCCTCCCTGGAGGCATTTAAGGCCAGGCTGGATGAGGCCTTGAGCAGACTGCTCTAGTGGGAGGTGTCCCTGCCTATGGCAGGGGGTTGGAGCTGGATGATCCTTGAGGTCCCTTCCAACCTAAACCAGTCTATGATTCTATGATTCTATTTTTAGCACAACATTCTGGCCAATTTTAAGCCCAAGTCCAACCAAGTTCCAGAACTAGAAACCCTCAGGTTTACAAAAACCTCAACTGCATATTACCACATTTTTGTGTGAAAACAGATTCTGAAAGGTTCCAAAAGCTTTAAATTTAAAACAAGTATCAGTCATGATATTATTTAATAGTCCTTTTTACCCCAAGTCACATATTTTCTGCCTTGCCAGGAGGCAAAACCATTTCTCTGCTCAGCTTTATTTTGATTTATCTCCTTCATATGACAACACTCGTGAGTATTTCAGTTTCACTGCAATGTAACCCAAGGAGTTGGAGAAAGGGGACAAAAAAGATATCTTATGACTCTTAATTTCTGATGCTCCCTGTTGTCAGTGAAGATAAGCTCTGGAATCTACTGAAGGTTCAGCCAAGGTATGCCTTTTTTTTTTCCCATTACTTTTTTTTCCTCCATCCCCCAAGCGACTGCTTAACATGAACTTAATTTTCTCCAATTACACCAGAGTAAGTCAAGCAGAGTTTGTCACTGGTCATGTTTACAAACCTTATGTACATTTCTTCTCGTTCAATCTCCTTGTAGAAATTCTGAAAAAAACAACATAATTTGGTTACAGAGCCTTTGATTTCATAGTCTGGAATGTACACAGAACACGCTCTAAATTAAAAATTCATCATTGCCTAATGTCAGCCTCTGAAACTGCGAAATGAAATTTGCCTCCAGTGATAGAACACCAAGTTATTTAACTTACAAAGTCTAATGCTGTGATGTTTCACCGAGTGTATTAGGGCTTGTGTCTCACTGCAAAGGTTAAGAATTTGCAAGAATAGTACTTACTGCTGGAAATTTGCTGCTGGCATTTGCAAGCCACACATTATTAACCGTTCTCGTTGAAATTTTGTAACGTACAAACCTGTAATTTTTAAGCAACAGTTGCTCTCCAGATTTAAAACTCCAACCTTCAGCTGAGCAATACATCATCTACTCTTCAATTCTAATAGTTTCTTTGGAAAGAAAAAGTTAGATCAGTGTTATCTATCTACTTTCATACACTACACGTTCTCATTGCTCTCTTCAGAACATCTGAATGCCTCTGGTCTCCAGTTAAAAGTGTTAACACTACAACTATTGTAAATGCCAGATAGGATAAATTGAGGTGATGGATACTGGCACCTATGAATCTTGCTTAAGGATTGCTTCCAAAAGATAAAATATACCTAAGAAAACAAAACGTACAGACATTTCTCCTTCACTAAATTACAATACTAAATTACACCAGTTTAAGTAGCAACTAAAAGATGCTCAGGATTTGTAAAGCCCTACACAAAACTGCTTCCTTCAGAGAACCAAAATACAAGAGACAACCTCTGTGTAGCAGCTGGACATGACACATTATTCAGAGGATACAGCATCATGGCTGACGTAACTGTTGACTGATTCTGAGTTCAATGCAAAAGACAAATTGAACCTTGTGAAATACTTCTGCTGTTTGTTTCTTGCTTGTCTTACTTGGCATCCTGGGGTGCATCAGGAAAAGTACAGCCAGCAGGTCTAGGCAGGTTCTTCCCTTATACTCTACCCTGGTGAGACCACAATACTGTGTCCAGTTTTGAGGTCCCTAGTACAATAGAGACAGGGACCTGGTGGAAAGAGTCCAGCAGAGAGGCACAAGGATGATTTGGGGACTTGAGCATCTTCCCTACTAAGAGAGTCTGAGAAATCTGTGGCTGTTTAGTCTGGAGAAGAGAAGACTGAGAGGAGATCTGATCAGTGTGCACAAATATCTGAGGAGTGGGTGTCAAGTGAATGGGGCCAATCTCTTTTCAGTGCTGCACATCAATAAGACAAAAAGCAACAGCTACAAACTGGAATATAGAAGGTTTCATCTCAACACGAGGAGGAACTTCTTTACAGTGAGGGTGACAAATCATTGGAACAGGCTGCCCAGAGAGGTTGTGGAGTCTCCTTCTCTGGAGACTTCCAATACCTGCCTGTGCAAACCACCCTAGGGAATCCTGGCTTGACAGGGAGGTTGGTCTCAATGACCTCTGGAGGTCCCTTCCAACCTTTGAAGTTCTGTGATGCTGTGTTTTGTTTGTTTGTTTGTGTTTTTTTCAAGTAGAAAAGAATTCTGGCTTAGTAGGGTCAACATTGTAAAACCATTTTATCCAAACTTTGTCACCAGCTGCTCTGCCCTTCTGATGCAGATGAAGAAGCAACATCAAATCATCCAAAATGGGAAGAGGCTGGGCAGCAGGTTGACACCAATACATCTGACATCACCTACAGTTTCCTCTCCCCAAAAAGCAGGCTCTGTATCCTATTTTGGCGCAGCCTTCCACATCTCATTTACTGGTGTGGCTTTGCAGCCACAGGTCTGAGGAATTGATGGGGATGAAAAATTGCTAAGAGAGAAGAGTGAGAGCTTTCGGCAAGATGCCTTCTTGGATCTGCTTTGCTATCTTGGCAGCACACTTGCTTTGGCCAGGATTGCCAGGGTAGGAAGAAGCATCTGAGGAAACAAGGTTGTTTTCTTTTAACATCAGCAGTGGCTTAAATGCACGTCAAACCTCCTGACTTAAACTAGAGTCAATACAGACATACTTAATCCCATGAAAGCCTCTGCATCATTAAAGTCCCAATTAAGAACTTTCTGAGACCTCAGGTGGGAATTGTGCTGAGTATCAGCCCTGGGTTGGGTTCTTGTAAAGGCATACATTTCCCTTCAAGTGCCTGGAGAATGATGAAAAGACTGAGCTGGCCCCAGAGGGCAAATGGAACTTGAAAATGAAGGTTTTAGTTTTAAATCATGCCTACTGAAAAGGAAGAGAATTTCTGCCCTGCAATGCTTTCCTGCAGACCTCAGTGGCAGGGTTGTGTGTGCCAGGGGAGGTTTAGGTTGAATGTTAGGAAAAAATTCTTTCCTGCAAGAGTGGTTAGGCATTGCAACAGACTGCCCAGGGAGGTGGTGGAGTCAACAGCCTTGGAGGTATTCAAGACATGTGTGGAAATGGCACTTCAGGACATGGTTTAATGGCCATGGTGGTCTTAGGTTGACAGTTGGATTTGATGATCTTAAGGAACTTTCTCAATCAAAACAATTTTATGATTCTAAGATTACTCTCTCATGGTACTTAACATCATTACCCCCCCAAAAATATCATCTGCAAATACTTGAAAAATTCCAATGACAAAAATCAGCATCAGGAGATGCTGGCAGAGACACTCATCACAAAGCCAAGCCCCAAGTGTGCCACTGCTCCCCCTGAGGTTGGTACAGTGAGAATTGCTTGAAGGAAACTAAGAGTACTGTGATCACAAAATCACAGAACTATTTTACTTGGAAAATACCTCTAAGATCATCGAGTCCAACCATCAACCTAACACCACCATGGCCATTAAACTGTGTCCCCTAGTGCCATGTCCACACATTTCTTGACCACCTCCTGGGATGGTGACTCCATCACCTCCTTGGGCAGTCTGTTCCAATGCCTGAACCACTTTTTCAGGAAAGAAGTTTTTCCTAATATCCAACCTAAACATTCCTTGGCACAATTTCAGCCATCTCCTCTTGTTCTATTACCTGATACTAGGGAACATAAACCAACACCTCCCAACCCCCTTCAACCTCCTTTCAGGGAGTTGTAGAGATCAGTGAGGTCTCCTCAGTCTCCTGTTCTCCAGACTAAACAATGAATTCACCTTCCTCAGGAAGTTCTCCCAGTTTGCCAATGGCTGTCATGTTTTAGAGCATATGGTGTATGTGATGTTTCATATTCTCTCTTGCTTGGTGCTCTTTTAGCTCCAATTCTGCTCAGGAGGATACTATGACTTTTCTGTGGGCAACCTAATGGCACTTGCTAGATCAACAGCCAGTGCCAACTCTCCAAGTTCCCATTTCCTAAACATTTCGGTGTTTTTGATGTGCACAGAGAGGAAAAGCAAACTAAAAATAAAATCTTAATTTCTGATCTGATGTCTTTATCTTCTCTCCCAAACTAATGGGCATTGTTTCACTCATAGATTATGCAGCATAAAGGCTGCACTGCTCCAGCTGAGGATGTTTGCATTACTTGTGAGTGCCAAAGCTACGAACTGTTTACTCAGATCTTTCCCAACCAGTCTGAACAAAATCCATCAGCTGTAGCACACAAACGATAAACACCTTCTGTGCCCTGCATATTGAGGTTAAATAAAAGCTTTGAGCATGATAAAGGGACAAAACTTATGAGCCCTTAGTGGCCAATGACTTAATACTGAGTCACACAATCACAGAATCGTCTAGGTTGGAAAAGAGCTTCAAGATCACTGAGTCCAATCATTATCTCTACTCTACCAAGTCCACCATTAAGCCATATTCCCAAGCATTACATCTACACAGCTTTTAAACACATCCAGGGATGGTGACTCAATCATCTCCCTGGGCAGCCTGTTCCAATGCCTGACAAGCCTTTCAGTGATTTCTCCCCCACCTAATGTTCACTCTAAACCTCCCCTGGTTTAGATAATTCTATCTTTGTGGATCCCTAAATTTTGTGATTCATGTATTTTTCAATATGTGCTGATTTTGTGCTAGTAAAAACTCATACCAAAGTGCTTTGGTTGAAAAGGATGATGTGCATGTTATGGGGGTAACTTCTGTTTCCAACTCTAGCCTTAATGGACTAAGAGTTTTAGTACAGAGCAAATACTTCAGAATTCCTGCTTTGATTGAAATAGAAACACTCAAATTTCTTCAAAATTCAGAATCTGAAAGTTGAGCAATAAGCAGAATGCAAATGGGATTGCAAATGCATGGGAATTTTGGGAATAAACTATTACTCAAATGTGCTGTATGTCAAAGTGGTTTTCTGAATAAAGATCATAGATTGATAGAATGGTCTGGGTTGGAAGGGGCCTCAAAGATCATCTAGTTCCAAAAACTCTGCTAAGAGGGCAGGGACACCTTCCACTAGAGCAGGTTGCTCAAGGCCTTATCCAATCTGGCCTTAAACACTTCTAGGGAGGGGGGCACCCACAACTTCCCTGCTCAACCTCTTCCAGTGTCTCACCACACTCAAAGGATTGTTTTTTTTTAATATCCAGTCTAAAACTCCTCTCCTCCTGCTTCAAATCATTCCCTGTACTCCCACCACAGGAAGCCCCTTAACCAGCTTTCTTTTAGGCTGCCTTCAGGTACTGGGAGGCCACGATGAGGTATCCCCAGAACCTTCTCTCATTGTTCATACATCTATATTGTAAATGTCAGTTAACAACTTTCAAAGATCAAGTCCTGAAATGTTTACTCTTAAATCTTTCCTTAGTGCTGGAATGTGTCCAGAGAAGGGCAATGAAGCTGATTAAGGGTCTAGAGCACAAATCTTGGGCTGACTGACTGAGGGAACCAAGGGTGGTTAGTCTGGAGACAAAAAGGCTGAGAGAACTTCTGGCTCTCTACATCTCCCTGACAGGAGTTTGGAGCGAGGTGGGGGTCAGTATCTTCTCTCTAATAACAAGAGAATATGGCCTTAAGTTGTATCAGTGGAGGTTCAGGTTGGACATTAGAAAAAAATATCTCTCCCTGGAACAGGCTGCCCTGGGCAGTGGTAGAGTCCCCATCCCTGCAGGGATTTCAAAGCCATGTAAATGTGGTGTTGAGGAACGTGGTTTAACAGTGGACTTTGCAGTTTTAAGTTAGTGGTTAGACTCAATGATCTTAGAGATTTTTCAACCTAAATGCTAAGATTTNGCCTCCTCTTCTCCAGGCAAAACAATCCCAGCTCCCTCAGCCTCTCCTCGTAGGGCTGTGCTCGAGGCCTCTCACCAGCCTCGTCGCCCTTCTCTGGACACTCTCAAGGATTTCAATGTCCCTTCTAAACTGGGGGGCCCAGAACTGAACACAGTACTTGAGGTGTGGTCTAACCTGTGCAGAGTGCAGGGGCAGAATGACCTCCCTGCTCCTGCTGGCCACACCATTCCTGATGCAGGCCAGGATGCCATTGGCTCTCTTGGCCTTCACTGGAAAAGGAAAGAACCCCCAAAGTGTTTCAAACTTCCATGAGAATCCCAATTTACACTCTCTTTTACTCAGAGGTGTAAAATGAAGAATGGGGTAGTGTGAGAGTCTCTTGTTCATCAACAAAGATAAAGACTGCATTGTCTCTCCCTAATCAACAAAGATAAAGATTGCCTTTGTTAACCTCTGGGACTCAGACTAGGTGCTTGGCCTAAAGCTCAGGGATGCAAATCAACAGACAACACCTTGGAAACTCCTGGACCTCAGCCTGGCTGGAGTGCCCAAGATGCACTACATCTTATCTCAGCTACCCTGAAGAGAAAAGCTTTATGTGTATTCCGGGTATGGACAGGCACAGCCAGGCAGGGGGGGAGGCCCTCCTCGCAGTGGCGCCGGACCCCTGCGGATGCAGGAGAAAGCACAGGAACATCTCCTGGGGAGCTGCACTTGGACACCAAGCAGAAAACTCTATAAAAGGCAGGAGGAATGCCTGCCAAGGTGTGCACTTCCACCAGACTACCAAGCAGACCTCCACCAGACTACCAGAGCTGCACCAGCACCAGAAGAACCCCTGATGAACTCGACAGAAGATCATCCCTGGGCCACGCACCCATCTCTCTCTCCCCCCTATCTGCGACTGAGGGTAATATGATGCCAGCTCTTTTCCTTCCCTGCTTCTTCTTTTCTTCCTCATTGTTCTTTTTATCTCTTTCCTCCCTTCTCTCTCTCTCTCTGCCCCTCCTGTTTTGTCCAACTTTATCCTTTAATAAGTAGTTTTGTGGTGATATATGGTCTTGTTTGCACCTTAATTTCACAACACAGAAATCCACAAGAACAGATCTTGCTCTTCTGGACAGAGATATTGCTAATCTCTGTTCTCTGGACCTTGACAAGTAGTCACTTCAGGCTAGTGTGTTCTCTTAACGCTTACCAGCACATTGACAGTACAGCTCATGCGGTTCTCCTTGTTCTCGTCATGCATTATGGTCCTGTAGTCCAACAACCTCTCCATTAAGCGGACAACAAGTTTCACAAAGGTCTCTCCACTCTTGGCAAGGTATTTGTGCTTTCTGCAGTGTTCCAAGAGACTGAAAAAAACAAGTGCCTTGTTAATCACACGAAGAAAAATAAAGCTCAACTCAGGTGCAATTCTCAATATTATGCATCATTAACAGATTTTAATTATTTCTGGGCTACAAAGTTCACTGCAGTCTAATTGCTCTCACTCCTGCCTTTACTGCGGCATAAATCTCACTGCTGATCAACACTTACATTTTGTCAAATAACACTTTGTACTGTTCATCTCCTCTGCCTCCTTCCACTTCATGATCCAGCTTGGTGATGATCTCATTTTCAAACTAGAATTAAACAAAGCAAGCGTAAATAATCAGATGGCAAATATTTCACTTCATTACTGCAGCCTCAATGGTTCACAGATTGGCTGGGTATCTCCATGAGATGTTTAGCCACTATTCTAAAGCTTGATTGACTTTAGGAGCTAGCAGTATCTGGTATTTGGCTATCCATGATCATTCAAGGCCAAGTGCAGGGTTCTACACTTTGGCCACAACAACCCCAAGCAACGCTACAGGCTGGGGACAGAGTGGCTGGAGAGCAGCCAGGAAGAAAGGGACCTGGGGGTACTGGTGGATAGTAGCTGAAGATGAGCCAGCAGTGTGCCCAGGTGGCCAAGAGAGCCAATGGCATGCTGGCTTCTATCAGGAACAGGGTGGCCAGTAGGAGGAGGGAGGTTATTCTTCCCCTGTACTCAACACTGGTCAGGCCACACCTTGAGTGCTGTGTCCAGTTCTGGGCCCCTCAGCTCAAGAGAGATGTGGAGGTGCTGGAAGGTGTCCAGAGAAGGGCAACAAGACTGGTGAAGGGCCTGGAACACAACCTCTATAAGGAGAGGCTGTNTTAGTGCCATGGTCTAGCTGACTGGATAGGGATGGGTGCTAGGTTGGACTGGATGATCTTGGAGGTCTCTTCCAACCTGGTTGATTCTGTTCTATTCTATTTGCTGCCCCACAAGGACTGCTTTTTTTTTGTTGTTGTTGAAGAAACCATTGTTCATGTTGTTAAATGAAGTGTAAATATTTGTATTACAAAAAATTAAATAAGGAGATTAATGGACAAGAATGAAGGTAGGGACAAAAAAACAGAAGACACAAAGCCAGGCACAGAATGTCTCCTGCAATAATGGTAATAGGAAGAAAAGTAAACCACAAGTTGAAAGCTTCATGAGAATGTATCACCTTAGGCTGCAGAACTCAGCTTGAAGCACATCCCAGCATCACTCACATCCCTTTTGAGCACACAGACACTGACTCACAGCAGGGCACAGCTCAAGGAACAAACCTCTTAATAGGTTGCTGTAGCGAGGAAGTTGTTTCAGACAACTGAAGAGTTTTAGCTGAGCAACAAGAATGCAAATTAAGTGGGCATGGGAGAATTTTTTCACAGAATCAGAATGGTTTGGGATAGAAGGGACCTCTAGAGATAATCTTGTCCAACTTCCCTGCAGTAAGCAGGGACATCCCCAGCTAGATGAGGTTGCTCAGAGACCTATCAAGCCTAACCTTCAACATCTCCACCACTTTCCTGGGCAACCCGTTCCAGTGTTCCACCACCCTCATAGTAAAGCTTCTTAACATCCAATCTAAATCTACCCTTCTCCAGACTGAATCTATTGGTCCTTGTCCTGCTGCTACTTTTTAGTTACAAACAGGGTAACTCACTTTTTAAAAAATGATTACAAAGGGTTTCACCTGCAGCTGTTACATTCCCAAGAGCTCAGGTTAGGAACAGAATCACTGAATAGTGGAGGAGGTTGGAAGGGACCTCTGGAAATCACTGGGACTAATCCCTCAGTCAAGGCAGGATTCCCTCACCAGACCTGTTCTCCAGACTCTTCACTAGCTTTGTTGCAGTTCTCTGGACATGGTCCACTTCCTGAATGTCCCTCTTGGATTGAGGGGCCAGTTAGGATGCTGTTGACCTTCTTGGCCACCTGGGCACACTACTAGATCACGTTCAGATGGCTGTCATCCCCACGTTCTTTTCTGCTGGGCAACCTTCCAGCCACTAGGCATAGGTAAAAGTCAATTGAACTGGGAACTGTCAGGAAACCTGAAGTAGAGATTACATCATGGATCAAGTGATATATCATCCAAGTACCCAAGCTACAGATACTCCATCTTAAAGCAAGAATTACTGTTATCCACAAGTGTATTAAAGAAGAAACTCCAAGCTTCAGATTAAACCATTTCAAAGATGCTCTTCTCTTCCTCCAAATGATCCACAGAATCATAGAAACACTGACTGGAAGAAACCTTGAAGGACCATTTCAAAGATGCTCTTCTCTTCCTCCAAATGATCCACAGAATCATGGAAACACTGACTGGAAGAAACCTTGAAGGACCATTTCAAAGATGCTCTTCTCTTCCTCCAAATGATCCACAGAATCATGGAAACACTGACTGGAAGAAACCTTGAAGGTCACTTCACCCAGCCTCCTAAGTGATGCAGAATTATTGCCAACACTAGATCAGGCCAACTGTGACTTGCTTAGCCAAGCACTGAACATCTCCATGGCTGGATGATTACCCAGCCTCTCTGAGTAACCTGTTCCACTCCCTCACTACTTTCCTTGAAAAGAAATGAATGAAAAGTGAAGTGAAATAAGGTCTCTAGTACAATGAATCCATTATTCAAAAAATGACAGGAAAATGAGAAAAGGAAGAGTAATGCAATGCACCCCCTCTAAGAAGCAAACACAAGCTGAAGCACGTTCCCACAGTACAAGGACGTGTCAAGCAAAACGCTGAAGCGCCACAATGATGAAACAGCAAAGCCACAAAATTCATGTTCTCTAATGAGACCAGAAAGAAATTGACTTTCTACACCAACGTGAAAAATGACACTTGCCACCAGTGTGAGCCCTTTAGCTGATACCTTTTTTAGCAAGAGATTACTCAGTCGAAGAAGAGCAATTACATTTGTCATACAGGATCTTAAGCATCTTCCTGGTATCAATTTTACTTAATCCTTTGTAAATCTAGGCTTTCTTGGGCCATCTCCCTAATGGCCCTCTTGGGTTGAATGGAGCTAGACTTGTGGTATTTTGGGGGTTTTATGGACTATGAACAGTGTCCTGGCTCTTCAGTCATTCTTGATACTTTCCAAGGAAGTGAAATGATGCAGATCATGCAAGCAAGATGACTAAACTTTAATGCTGTTAAAATTCCTTTTGTGGTTTTCCCACTGAAGAATATATTTAAGTTGAGGTTCATGAGATGTTCAGTAGAGCCATGAAGATGATCAGAGGGCTGGAGCACCTCTGCTGTGAGGACAGGCTGAGAGAGTTGGGGCTCTTCAGCCTCCAGAAGAGAAGGCTTCGAGGAGACCTTAGAGTGGCTTTCCAGTATCTGAAGGGAGCCTACAGGAAGGCTGGGGAGGGACTATTGACAAGGTCTGGTAATGTCAGGACGAGGGGGAATGGGTTTAAACTGGAGGAGGGGAGATTTAGACTGGATGTTAGGAGGAAGTTCTTTACAGTGAGGGTGGTGAGACACTGGCACAGGTTGCCCAGGGAGGTTGTGGATGCTTCCTCCCTGGAGGTGTTTAAGGCCAGGCTGGATGAGGCCTTGAGCAACCTGCTCTAGTGGGAGGTGTCCCTGCCTATGGCAGGGGGTTGGAGCTGGATGATCCTTGAGGTCCCTTCCAACCTAAACCATTCTATGATTCTACGATTCATGGAGCTGTTGTCTTATTAACAGATTGGTTTGGCTTGAAAGGGACCTTAAAGATCCCCTAGTTTCACCCCCTCCTGCCATGGGCAGGGCCACCTTCCAATACACCTGGTTGCTCAAAGGTCCATCCAACTTGGCCTTAAACACCTCCAGAGAGGGGTTATCCACAAACTCTCTGGGCAACCTGTTCCAGTGTTTCATCACCCTCATTCTAAAGAATTTCTTCCTAATATCCAGTACAAATCTCCCCTCCTCAAGCGTCAATACATTCCTTTTTGTCCTACCATTACCAGCCCTTGTAAAAAGTCCCTTCCAGGCTTTCTTGTAGGTCCTCTTAAGGAAGAGTGCAGCCCAGGAATTGCAATAGCGAACAGCCCTGGGACACTGCATCTGTCACCTGTTGATAAAGTCTCAGCTATTTATTTTCTGTTTGGTTTTCAGATGATGCATAAAATATCACAAGGTAGACCTGCAATTACTGTGATGGAATTTAGTCTCAAGTGAAGAAGCACCAGATTTCCAGTCTTTACATTACAGCTGGTGACACCTGCTGAGGCTTTCTGGAGACTTAAGGACTGTATCTGGCACCACCAATGACTTAGATTCATATCCTCCTGCTGACAGCAAAAGCTTGAGGGGTGATATTAGGAAAATTACAGGAAATTATTATCAACTCTTCCTTGCAGTTGATCATGATCTCAGCTTCTCCTTAGGATGTGCATTTGAACTTGAGCAAAGAGTATATCATCTACTTCATCTGTCTGTTGCAATCTCCCATTTGGAGAAAATAAATCAATGGAAGCTATCTAATGTCTTCAAGTGTCAACTCAACTAATCGCTTTGGGTTTTAGCTTCACCTAACATGTGGCCAGGCTGTATTTGTAGCACTGACTGACAACTTAATCTAGCTGTAGACGAGGAGGACTTTCAAACATCCAAGCTGCTATAAATTTGCTTTATTATGGGGCAATGAATTTGCCATGTAAAATTCAGGTGATGGATAATACCACCAGAAATTAGACCTAATGCGAAAGCAGCACTCAAATGTTATCTGCTCAGGATCAGGGAAGAGTGGCCAGAAAGTTGCTTGGTGGAAAAGAACCTGGGCATATTGCTCAACAGAGAATTAGATACGAGCCAGCATGTGTCCAGGTGGCTAAGAAGGCCAACAGCATCCTGGCCTGGATCAGCAATAGTGGCCAACAGGACTAGGGCAGTGATTGTCCCCCTGGTGAGGTCACATGTCACATGCTAGCTACAGATTTGGGCCCCTCACTACAAGAAGGGACACTGATGTGCTGGAGCATGTCCAGAGAAAGGCAACAAAGATGGTGAAAGGTCTAGAGAACAGGTCTTGTGAGGAGCAGCTGAGGGAACTGGGGTTGTTCAGTCTGGATAAAAGGAGGCTGAGGGGAGAGACCTCACTGCTCTCTACAATTCCTTGAAAGGAGGTTGAAACCAAGGGAGGATTGGCTTCTCTTCCCAAGTAACAAATGATAGAACAAGAGCAAACAGCCTCAAGCTGTACCAAGAGAGGTTTAGGTTGAACATTAGGAACAGATTCTTTCCCCAGGGGACTGTCAAGTTCTGGAACAGGCTTCCCTGGAGTGATTTAAAAGCCATGTAGATGTGGTGCTGAGGGACATGGCTTAGTGGTGGCCCAGCAGTACTGGGTGAAATGTTGGACTCAATAACTTTAAAGGTCTCTTCCATCCAAACAAATTATATGACTATGATTCTATAACAGCTGTGAAACTTTGGTCAAAGGCTGTTATGAAACTTGTTGGTCATTCCCAACAGTTTATTTCTTTCCCTATTTTCCCACAATATTCCAGTCAACTAACAGATCTGGCAGCCATTTAGTATTAGGTGATTTTGAAGGCTTCTACATCTTCTGCATCACCTTTGCTCCTTACACTCTTCAGGTGAGGTGAGGGGGACAATATCAATATTCTCCAAAAGGTCAGAGGTAAAACTTACACATTCACATTTCAGCTGGAGATAACGAAAAACGTCACTTAGTGAAACTAATCCTTTGTGGAGATGACTTATCTGAATTTACACGTTCAGTGGGATTACAGAGGAGAATCTGCAGCATCACAGGAACCTGGACAAGTCATTAACTTGTGTTCTGTCTGCAAATCTACTGTGCAGAGAAAGGGAAGGTTAACACAGAGCTCAGAAGTGGTAAAAAGACTTAATAAGGAATTACCGACTCAAAGTCATGAGAGACTCAGATAAAGTAGGCACTGCTCATTAAGAACTATCTCAACTTGAAATTGATACTCAAGAAGAAACTGCATTGCTAATAAAACTGCTAACATGACACAGATTTATTTACTGTTAAATTTTGGTAA
The DNA here is from genome assembly GCA_013400475.1 of Tricholaema leucomelas. Taxonomy (NCBI): domain Eukaryota; kingdom Metazoa; phylum Chordata; class Aves; order Piciformes; family Lybiidae; genus Tricholaema lacrymosa; species Tricholaema leucomelas. The sequence continues at coordinate 537,514 of WAAF01009270.1, read as the reverse complement.
TGAATTAAGAGCATTTCTCTGTTTCTTCCAGTCTTTACTGACTTCATTCTCTCCACCACAGAATACTGGCTAGAGGTAATTTAGCACTTGGGTTAAACTCATGGTCTCACCCCTTAGCTTCCTTTTCTCTAAACTAAACAAACTCAGAGTCCTTAGCTGCTCTTAACAGAACCTGCTTTTGGCCCTCTCACCAATTTTGTTCCCTTCCTCTGGAGACATTCAGGGACCTGAACATCCCACTTTACTGTCCTGGTGAGACCAAATCTGGGGTACTGTGTCCACTTTTGAGTTCCTCAGTTCAAGAAGGACAGGGATTAGAGTGTCCAGTGGAGGCTATGAGGATGCTGAAGGACTGGAAAGGCTTAGAGACCTGGGGCTGTTTAGTCTGGAAGAGATCTTATGAACATTTGTAAATATCTGAAGGGTGGGTATCATGAAGTAGCTGCCTGTCTCTTTTCAAAGGTGACCTGTCAAAGAGCAATGGATACAAACTGGAAGACAGGAAGTTCTGCCTCACTGTGAGGAAAAACTTGACTGTGAATGTGATGAGAAGGATGCCCAGAGAGCTTGTGGAGTCTCCTTCTCTGGAGACTTTCAAGACCTATCTAGATGCATTCCTGTGTGACCTGCCCTAGGTGATCCTGTTTTGGCAAGAGAGTTGGAGTCAATGATCTTCAGAGGTCTCTTCCAAGCTGTAACATTCTGTGATTCTATGGTTCTGTTTTAGTAACCATATCCATTATGCAGCATTTATTATGCACTTCTGCAACATTTTGCATTATGCAGTCATTGCCATGCATTTCTATCTGATTTTTCGCTCTTTTCAGCTCTGATCCCATTATGCTGCCATTCCAATCTACAGAAAACAGGACAGATGCAGTGCAGCATTTTGGGGGCTCTTTTCTCAAAACATTATGCCCTGAAATTGTGTCAGGGGAGCTCTGTAATGGGTATTAGGAAAAATTTCTTTACTGAAAAAGTACATTGGAACAGGCTGCCCCTGGATGCGTTCAAGAAGTGCATGGACATGGCACTTTGGGGCATGGTTTAATGGCCATAGACTAACAGTTAGACTAACAGTTGGACTAACAGTTGGACTTGAGGACCTTAGAGGTCTTTTCAAACAAAACAATTCTATGATTCTGTTACTTTTACACAACTCCTTACTCTAACAGGGTAAGAACACATGCTGAAGGTCTCTGCTTTTACTGCTGATGCTAACACCACCAAACATTGATGATTCCTTTCAGTAATGTGATTTAACTTGAAAATTAGACACATGGGACCTCTAATTTCATCTAGTAGGGGGATATGCCTCTCAGGTTTGACTTTGAAGATAAGGGTCCTTTCTTCCTCCCTGCTTGATCAGAAACATAATTATGTTAAGGAAGACTGGCTGAGGTAGCGCTTCTGACTCAGACTCTTACCTTATTTTGTTAATAAGTTTTTTTGGCTTTTGGCTTACTAATGTAATCATAGAATCACACAATGATAGGGGTTGGAAGTGACCTCTGGAAATCATCTGAGGGTCATCTAAGGCAGGTTGCACAGGATCACAATATCCAGATATGCTTGGAACCTCTCCAGAAAAAGGCAAGTTGAAAGTCTTGGGTAGTCAAAAGAAGAGGAGTGCTCATAGGAAATGGAGCTACATCAAGTGACAGCTGGCAGGGTGAGGCAGCAAAACTAGGAGGTTGAGGGCAGTTTACACTCTGCATTCCACATTTCAGGTGAATAATTGTTTCATGATGAACCTTCTCTTCTGCTGTCACCATGGGATCCATCGGATTCACCTGACCAGACCTTGAACAATCAAACCAATTCTCTTTCATCAGTTCTATGGCTCTGACTTATTCCCTTTGATCTGGAGGGTTCACTAGTAAAACAGGCAAAGGGAAAAAGGGAGACAGAGGCATTTCCTCCAATGGGGAACTTCAGTCCCACATTGACTTCAGTATCTTTGTACTTTGTACGCTTTGAGGTACAGGCTACTTTGAAGTCTTGTATAGGCTTCAAAGCATCTTAAGAGGGAGAGGACCAAAATGGGCAACTCCATTTTAATTCAGTCAGCCTTTATTCCATACAAACAAGGGGAACCTATCTCCTGGTTTTTTTCTTAGGTCTATATGTACTGAAAGAACAAAACCAATCCTGTTCTGTTAGTGGCTTTACCAAACAAACCGATTCACATTGGAATTAAAAGCGCCATAGGGAGAGCTGTCTGTCTGTAACAGAAGCCATCCCAGCACTGAAGTTCTGCATCAAATTGACATTCCTCCCCCCTCGTATCATGAGGTTTATACATCTGCTGGAGAAGTGGAGCCAATCTAAACCCTTGCTGATGTGACTAATAAGGTTAGATAATTGGATTTCTGGCAGATTAGTTTAACAGCAGCCAACCATCCCATTTTGAAGTTCTCTTTGAAAGGAACACTGGACAACGATAATCGGTAGTTGGATGGAGGCAACCACAGAATGCAGCACATTACACTGACAGATTAAGTATGAATAAGTTATGAGGAGAGGCTGAGGGAGCTGGGGTTGTTTAGCCTGGAGAAGAGGAGGCTCAGGGATGACCTTACTGCCTTTTGTATATATGCTCTTGTAAATAGAATTTATCTTTCAAACTTCCAATCAGTGTGCAGTATCCTCATTCTCACCCCTGAAAAGGGGTAAGAGTTGATACTGTTCTCCAGAAGTGGGTATGCTCATGGCCCAAACCAGAACAGGTACAGGAAGGTGAGAAGGTGACTAAGAAAAGCCAATATAGATTCACCAAGGGTAAATCACATCTGACTAATCTGACAGCCTTCTGTGATGAAACTACCTGCTCAGTGGTGAAGAGCTATGCTTGTTTCAATCTTAGAACCACAGACTGGTTTGGCTTGGAAGGAACATTTAGAGGCCATCTAGTCCACGCTCCTGAAGCAGAGCAGGGACACATGCAACTAGAGCAGGCTTCTCAGAGCCTCAAACAGCCTGCCCTGGAATTGTTCCAGAGATGGTGCATCCACCACCTCTCTGGGCAACTAGTGCCAGTGTTTCACCATGATCAATGTCAAATATTTCTTCCTTCTATTTAGTCTGCATCTCCCTCTTTTATTTTAAAACCATCACCCTTTGTCTTGTCACAACAGACCCTGCTAAAATGATTGTCCCCATCTTAGTTATAGGCCTGCTTTAACCTCTGAAAGGCCACAAGAAGGTCTCCCAGAAGCCTTCTCTAGAGAGACTGAGGCATGTGAAAAAAGTTGCTAAATTGTGCATCTCCAAGGGTGGTGATTTAATGACTTCAGCAGTCTGAAAGACAACCAACTGTGCAACCAATTGTGCAGTATTTAAGGAAANTCCAGAGATGGTGCATCCACCACCTCTCTGGGCAACTAGTGCCAGTGTTTCACCATGATCAATGTCAAATATTTCTTCCTTCTATTTAGTCTGCATCTCCCTCTTTTATTTTAAAACCATCACCCTTTGTCTTGTCACAACAGACCCTGCTAAAATGATTGTCCCCATCTTAGTTATAGGCCTGCTTTAACCTCTGAAAGGCCACAAGAAGGTCTCCCAGAAGCCTTCTCTAGAGAGACTGAGGCATGTGAAAAAAGTTGCTAAATTGTGCATCTCCAAGGGTGGTGATCTAATGACTTCAGCAGTCTGAAAGGCAACCAACTGTGCAGTATTTAAGGAAGAGAAACTCTTAAGTCCTGCATTTGGGATGGCACAACTGCAGTACATGATGTTCTGATTGAAAGAGCCTGGTGAATAGCAAGCCAAACCATTGAAGCAAAGCATCCCATCAATGGAAGCAAAATGTGTCTTTGATTGCACCACTGAGAGCTCAGATAGTGGATAAATAGCATTATCCCACTTGTTGGGCCGTGGCTGGAATACTGTGTCCAGTTTTGGTTAGCTCAGCTCAAGAAAGACACTGACAAATTGAAAAAAACTTCCAATCAGTGTGCAGTATCGAGAAGAGGCTCTAATAAAAGACCATCACAATGAGCAGAGGCTTGGAGAACCTTGCCCGAAGAATGGCTGAAAGAATTGAGTTTGTTCAGCCTAGAGAAAATCAGGCTCAAGCCTTCCAACACCTAGAAAGGTTTGGAGAACAGGTCTGGTGAGGAGCAGCTGAAGGAACTGGGGTTGTTTAGTCTGGCGGAAAGGATGCTGAGGGGAGACCTCATTGCTCTCTACAGCTCTCTGAAAGGAGGCTGAACCGAGGTGAGGGCTGGCCTCTTCTCCCTAGTATCAGGTGACAGAATGAGAGGAAATGACCTGAAACTGTGCTAGGGGAAGTTTAGATTGGATATTAAGGAAAATTTCTTCACAGAAAGTGTGTTCAGGCATTGAAACGGGCTGCTCAGAGGTGGTGGAGTCATCATCCTTAAAGGTGCTCAACCAACACGTGTACATGGCACTTTGAAACACAGTTTAATGACCATGGTGGGGTTGGGTTGATGGTTGGACTCAACGATCATGGAGGTCTTTTTCAACCAAAACAATTCTGCGTTTCTACGATACAGTGGAGACAGATTTACACTATTCACAAGGATGCAAAGTGACAACAGAAGCAACAATAGCTGATTCAGGGAGATTCCATCTGGACATAAGAAGAAAAGTCTCAAACACTACAGTGAGTCTACAGAAGTAGTGAAACCTCCCTCACTAAAACATTCAATATGGATCTTCAGAAGGCCCTAGATAACCCAATGTAAGGCCCACTTCAGAGCAGATAAATTCCAGAGGTCCCATCCAAACTAGTCTTCTCTATAATTCTCTGCTTTTTCCAAGCTGTGATCTTCATTTCCCCAAAGACCAATCCGAGCACCTCAGCAAACCATGTAACTACACTACCTGTAAAGCTGTAAATGGACAGCTTGATTCAGTAATTGCTCCCCGTTAGATGTAACCGTTCACTGCGAACGCACCGAAGAAAGGTTTAGTACCTCTGCACCTGTCATATCAATGCTATGCCCATAAAAAAAGATAAGCTACACTGAAGACAAGAAATATATGTTCAGTAGCTACAATACAAGTCGTGTCTGACTTAAACACGAGGCATTTTTCTTCTCAAAAGGCAAAAAGAATTTGTGTGAAATATTTAAGATGCTCATTCATTAAAATCACCCAACTCTTCCACACAAAGCTGCTTTCCTTCTGTCAGGAAAATACAGGGCCATAAATTTAGCTATAAAGTTACCCGTGGATTTTTCATGATCCATATAATTGTACAAATAAAAAATGACAAGCCACAAAACAGAGCATCTGACAGGAAATGCTTTCAATGGCATCCCAGCGAGCGTTTTAATCTTTACAGTGTGATCCCAGTCAAACAGAAGAAAGGATGATTATGTGATAATTTGGATCTAACCAGACTACATAACCTTTTCACACACCATCCAGCATCACGAAACAAAGTAATAAAACTGATGCCATTTCTCTCCACACAGATTTGCTGTGACTACAGGTTTGTAAAGAGAATCACAGAATGCCAGGTTGGAAGGGACCCCCAAGGATCATCTGGTCCAACCGTTCCAGGTGATAAAAGAGCTGGTTATGAAAAACAGTTCACAAAAAAAAAGAGGCAGAGTAAGATTTTTTGCATGCAAGAAAGAAAACTGACAATATAAAAGGGGAAAAAAAAAAAAGTAAATACATGTCAAACAAAATTCACAAGGTCATATCCCTAACTGACAGAAATGTCATAGTGTAAAGGAGCTACGCTGGCTTATTCTATAACCCTACCTGGCCTAACTACTCTTATACTCAATCCTTAAAACAAACTTTCAAAGGAAAGAAGGTCATATGAATGATGCCAGAAAACTTTCTTATACTTCAGTTGTCTCTCAGAAACTGATGCTATCAGGATAGGATTTTGGATGCGTGCTCAAGGACTTCTGTCAGCAAATAAAAGAGAATCAAAGTGCTACATCAGTATCTAGGTTTTGCAGTGTCCGTATAGGTTGAAGGAACACTGGCTCTGACTGGAGGGATGTTTTCCTCTTCGAACTCCATGAGAGAAAGAGGATCAAAATGGTAAGATACTAGAGATGATAAATTCTTACAGTGTATAGTTTCTTTTGCCATATTATCAGGTGTCCTTTATCATAGAATCAACCAGGTTGGAAGAGGCCTCCAAGATCATCCAGTCCAACCTAGCACCCAGCCCTATCCCATCAACTAGACCATGGCACTAAGTGCCCCATCCAGTCTTTTCTTAACTCAGATGCAGACTCCCTTTCTGAGACAAAGATGTAAAACATCTGTCTTTGTTCTCCTTTTGTATCAAAAGGTTTCATTTATCTCAAGCAAATTTTTCCTTCAAGAAGAGTTTAACATCAACAGATGCAAACTCTATGATCACTTAAAGAGTTAGAGAAAATAAGCAAATCCATAGTTACACTATTTTATATATATATATATAAAAGAAATAACAAAATTTCTTATCTCTTGTCAAAAAAAACCCCACAACAATTAAATCTTTCTCACAACCTTGAAATATCTGTAGCTTAAATGCTTACCATCTGGAAGCTCCTGGTAGAATGAAATTCACACTGCATCATATCAAAGAAGATGGGGATTGTGGCTTTCCGAAGTTCAGTTTCAGGGATGAGGGTCATTTCTAAGATGGGTCCCACCATTTCTGGGATGAACTTGATTTTATGCTGACCTTTAAGAGAAAAGATGCATTTCAGAGTTAATGGACACCCACTGACTTTGGTAGAACCGTTACAAACATTGTATCAATAAATTCCTACATAGCTTAGGAAGGTATTTTTGAAGATCTGACTCTACTGAAACACAAATGATTACTTACACCAACTTCCATTAGCCTGGAAAGTAGAAAGAAATTCTTTACAGTGAGGGTGGCGAGACACTGGAACGGGTTACCCAGGAATGCTGTGGGTGCTCCTCCCCTGGAAGTGTTCCAGGCCAAGCTGGATGAGGCCTTGAGCACCCTGATCAGGTGTCCCTGCCCATTGTAGAGGGGCTGGTACTAGATGATCTTTAAGGTCCCTTCCAACCCAAACCATCTTACGATTCTATGTATGAAGCCAAATTAACAAGAGTTGTTGAGTCACTAATCCAACTGGACCTTGCCATATCTTTCCTGAAGACACTATATTTGCACAACCACATTAAGTTTTATTATTTTTTCCCACGTAAAACCTATGTTTGGCAGCAAAGGAGGCCGAGGTGCATCGCTTGTATTAACTTATTTAGACTTTCATAACTGCTGCAGCGTACAGAATGTTCTCTGTGTCAGTCTATCAAAGTGTCACTACAAGTGCATACTCACACAGCCTCCAGACATGAAACTACACCTTACCAACCCGACAATATGTCTTCTTTCCTCAAGAGCTGAGCTGTCTGGCAAACTTGATTTCATACTTAGCTTCCCAACACAAAACCGCATGTTCCCACAACGCTCCCTGCTAAGCTCTTTGCTCATGAAATAGAAATCAGGACTTTAAGAGGAATGTGTCATCTAATGCACATTAGACTAGGTAAAACTTCCAGTTATAGCTCAGATTATTAACTAGAGAATGCACATGACCTGTTCTGAAAATTATCAGTTGAACGACTCCATGGGAAGATGACAGAATCCCAGCATGGTAGGAGCTGGAAGGGACCTCTGGAGCTCATCTACTCCAACTCCCTCCTAAAGTAGGTTCAATGACACCAAGTTCCTCAGGACAAGAGGTCACNCTATTCTATTCTATCTTATCCTATCCTATCCTATCCTATCCTATCTTATCCTATCCAGGTAGCTTGAAATCGGTCCAGAAGAGGAGACTCAGAGAGGTTATGGAGTCTCCTTCCCTAGAGAGATTCCAAACCCATGCGGGTGTTGCAATCCTGAGCGATCTGCTGTGGGTGACCCTGCTTTAGCAGGGGGGTTGGATTAGGTGATCCACCAAAGTCCCCTGCAGCCTCCACTGTGCTGGGTTTTTCTAATTCTGTGGTGACAGAATCAAGATTTTAACTCATTTCTATTCCATTGCACTTCAACAGTACATCAGTAACTGTGAAAGTCTGTAATTAGCAGTTCCACTTTTGACCAGAACCAACATAAATCTCAATAAATGTAATCAAGAGGAAAAAAAAAAAAAACCTTTACAAAAAATTATTCTTTTTATTTTTTAGCAGATATAATTTAAGTTACTTGATTGGTAAACTTCAGAATCCTATTAGCATTAGCAATGCTATTAGGGTAAATTAATTCTCAACTAAAACTGCTGCTTTGTATGACGCTGCAGTGGTGGCTTTGGTGAGGAATATCAAGTGAGAAGCATAAAGCTTTCCTCTGTCTCTCTTACAAGTATTATTACATTTGGCCTCTCAGGTGACAGTTTTCTTACATTGCGCTTGAAAAGTGTCAGAGCCAATATTTGAGGAAACAAATAAGAATGGCAAAAGTTATTTGTCAGGCACAAATTCAATGTCATGAAGCTTTTCGTGTGCCGTGGTGGGTTTTTTCCATCGCTTCAAGCACTGGGATTCCCTTGGAAAAGTAACAAACCTATTTTTGAACTTTAGAGTTGCAGACACACATTAAAAATAGATATTTTAAAATCTTTGATCCTCTCTCCTCTTCTTCAGGAGGATATACACTTCTTGCTCAAGGATCAGATGCCAAAGGCCTAGAGAGCCACAAGCCTCACCTCCCAAGAGGCTTACCAGTACCTTGACTGAAGTGGACAGGCAGGACTTGCTCCCAGCCTGCCCCACCGATCATGATGCCATATTGCATGTGGTGAGCCTTCCTGGCCGAGTGGGAGGTTCTGAACCTGGGCTGAGGTAATCCCTCCTACCAATACAAGATGGGGGATGAAGGGCTGGAGAGCAGCCCTGTGGAGAAGGACGTGGAGGTGCTGGTGGGTGTAAAGCTAGACATAAGTTGGCGATGTGAGCTTGCAGCCCGGAACCAGCCATATCCTGGGCTGCATCCCCAGCAGTGTGGGCAGCAGGCAGAGGGAGTGGATTCTGCCCCTCTGCTTGGTTCTACAGAGACCCTAGTTGCAGTGCTGGATCTAGCTCTGGAGTTCTCAACACAGGAGAAGCATGGACCTGTTGGAGGGGTTACAGAGGACGCTACAACAATGCAAGGGCTGAAGCCCCTCTGCTATGAGGACAGGATGAGAGAGCTGGGGTTGGTCAGCCGGGAGAAGAGAAGGCTCCAGAGAGACTCTGTGGTGACCTTTCAGCACTTGAAGGGGCTGTTCAGAAAAAGACAGAGACAGACCTTTTAGCAGGACCTCTTGTGACAGGAGAAGGGGTGACGGTTTTGAACTAAAAGAGGGAGACTGAGACTAGGTAGAAGTTTTTATGCCAAAGGTGGTGAGACACTGGCCCCAGCTGCCTACAGAGGTGGTAAATGCCCCATCTCTGGAAATACTCCAGGTCTGGTTGTTTGTGGTTCTGAACAATCTGGTCTAGTTGTAGATGTCCTTGCTGACTGCAGCGGGGTTGGCTGGACTAGATGACTTTAAAAGAGCCCTTTCAACCCAAACCATTCCATGACTCTCCTGGCAGTTCAGCAATTGTATTTATTAGCAGTGCTGCCTTCCCTGTAATCAGCAACAGACTTTTTAAATCAAAGAGGACAGAGAGTTTTTCTGCATACGAAATTGAAAGGAATTGGGAGGAACAGTAACATGCAAGTTAGTAACAAAATCACTTGTACATCATACTGTGAAAATATCCCTCTTCTGCTGTTTGAAACCCACCTAGCTCTTCATGTTGTCTGAAGAGTCCGTGGGCAGCTCCAACCAGAGAAAAACAAGAGGAAGGACTTGCTACGGTGCTTCTGGCTTTCACTGTGAAGCATTCAACCCATGACATGCTAGCCAGAGCCCAGAGAATCATCAGAGAATCATCATATAATCAACCAGGCTGGAAGAGACCTCCAAGATCATCAGTCCAACCTAGCACCCAGCCCTATCCAGCCTAGACCATGGCACTAAGTGCCTCATCCAGGCTTTTATTCAACACCTCCAGGGACGGTGACTCCACCACCTGCCTGGGCAGCCCACACCAATGGCAAATCACTCTCTCTGGGAAGAACTTCCTCCTAACATCCAGCCTAGACCTCCGCCGGCACAACTTGAGACTGTGTCCCCTTGTCCTGTTGCTGGCTGCCTGGGAGAAGAGACCAACCCCCACCTGGCTACAACCTCCCTTCAGGTAGTTGTAGACAGCAATGAGGGCTACCAGATGATGAGCTACCAGAGGGGCCATGGCAGGCAAAAGCAGGGATCAGCAGGGAAGGTAGTGTAGCAAAAATTAAAACATTGAGACATCTTGATTGGTTTTCCACACGCAGAGAAAGGGTTTGTTTACCAAGTGATGCTACAGCGTGCATTGGTGATGTGGTGATGCACATGCACATGCTTGCTACGATAATGTGATTCACTGCGATGTTGTGCCACAAAAGAAAGCATGAGAGCAAAATAAGAATGAAAATGAACTTCCTCTGGTATTCCAGACCATCCATCCCAGCTGCCTGCCACAGGCAGCACTTTCTGATAAACAACTCAACAAGGAATTTGCCTTCTCTTCCCAGGAGTGTGGGAATTCCCATGCAAGACTCAACATGTGACAAGTCTGGAGGAAAATTGAGAATTTTCTACTGAAAACAAAATTCTGCAGCTGCTCTAAGAACCACACACCAAAAAAACATACTTGTGAACATACAAAAGCTTCTCCTTGCAATGCCTTTTCTCTTGCCACGAGACACGCTCCTACAGGCTGGTCACACAAGAAGAACAGAGCTCATTACATGACCCAAACTCAGGGTGACCTTTTTATTGGGTAACATTGTGATTTTCATTTCCCAGGTTCTTCTAATTTAAATCTGGGGCATGAAAAACACTGGATAATTTGCCAGCAATCTCACCTCTCACTTGGGTCAGCTCTGAGCATGCATGACTAATCCAGAGAGCGTTATCTGTAATGACTTCTATTTATATAACACTTGAAGTTCAGGTCTATTTTTGACCATGGCTTTCCCTCCAACAACATTACCGTCTCTGTCAAGACACCTTTTCTGACGTCAAGCACTTGGAGGGAAGTGCTGGGCCATTGGGCACCTTGCTGGAGGACATCAGCAGCAACTATTTCACTTCATCTTCAGGAATTTTACTCTACCATCACCCTTTAGCTGGTTCAGATGTCAGCAATAAAAACAGTGGTTTTGGAGCTGGCATTCCTCAACCAACTTTACCACAAGGATATTATTACGACTTCCTGCACATACAACTGCTGAAACCATTAACCACCGAAAACTGGTGCACAGCATCTAGTGTCAAACTGTGTTTTGTGCATTCTAAATTGCATCACAGAATGCATTAAACACATTTTTCTTTGAGTTCTTACGTTTTCAAGACAGAAGTCATGGCTGGCTTTGTGCTTCTCTGGCATTTACTGTCCCACCAAGGCCTAAGAAGCTTCAGTTTCAACTAAACAGTGACTCAAAATGAGACGTTAAAGTTCATGTTGTGATGTGGAAGGTGACAAGTCTACAAAGACTAATTTACACTGGTTTTGGTGCATGCAGGAAAAGAAAAGCCTTGAGGCACTTTTCAGCAAGGCAACACAGTGGGGACTCTGCACATGGGGAGTAGGCTCCCCGAAGCCATCCTCACTGCTGCTTCATCACAGCACTCAAATGTAAACCTTCCCCATCAAATCTAGCGGAGTATCCAACAGGACAGCTACGACGAGGGCTTAAAGAGAAAATCTGTCAGGCTGGATCTCTCATACATGGTTGCTTGGTTAGAAGTAAAATCTCCTTCCTAAACTACAGGTACTGAAATGCACACACCTCTAGTTCATGTTGCCCTCTGCTCTAGATACTGTTTTATTTTACAGCCACCCCTGCATCAGAAACACACAGGAAAAAAAAATATAATGTTTGATTCTATGATTTTCACCCCTGGGTTTGCTTCTGAACATAAACACTAATAATTTGACTGAAGTAGTGCAACTTCTAAGGAAAAGGTGTCAAGCACACCCAATACCAATTCCCCTGCAGTGGTAAGCCAGAATTCTTTATTAATTGATGCTATGCCATATGTGAGCTTGGTGAAGACCCAGAAGTTAAACACTGTCAGCATGGATGATCTGTATTCAAAAGATGAGAAAAAGCAAGCTGCTCAGAAGTACAAAGGTTGTCTTCGATTGGGGTCCTGCCTCTGATTTACCTTTCACTTGAACCTTTTGTTGGCAAGAACAGCAATTTACCAGCTCCCTCAACACATGAGATTTTAGAATAGAATAGAATCAATCAGGTTGGAAGAGACCTCCAAGATCAGCCAGTCCAACCTAGCACCCAGCCCTAGCCAGTCAACTAAACCATGGCACTAAGTGCCTCATCCAGTCTATTCTTGAACACCCCCAGCGACGGTGACTCCACCACCTCCCTGGGCAGCCCATTCCAATGCCAATCACTCTCTCTGTGAA